>NTHP01000029.1:72821-123531 GCA_003416845.1 Oplegnathus fasciatus
CCCCCCCAGTGTGTTGCATAGAGAATGTTTTATTCCTTGGTGCATGGCAACATGATTCTGTAAGTTCACAGAATATGTTCACAAAGGGAATGCATTAAACCTCACTGACCTCACTTCTCTGAAAGATATAATAGGTCTTGCATGTTCGCACAACCAATAACTGATCTCCAAAGTAGATTTTAGAATTTAACATAGAATCATTTATCATTTGGCCATGGCCAAAATGTGCTCAGTCAGATGAAGGCGTAAGAATTGAAAACCAGTGACGTTTTTTTTCTCACCAAAAATCACATGAAACTTTTACAGAAATGGTCTTTACTTATTTCAGGAGCTTTGATTCTTGTGTAACACATAATGATGAGCTTTCATTTACAGAGTGGTAAGAATGATGATGAGTGGAGTCAGTGATAATGGGCAACTGATGGCCTTGACTGGCGCCACATCAGTCTTTGATCATTGACTGCTAAATAAACTAAAGTAATAAACTCTTTGATATGACTTTAATCAATAATCTCACCTGATGTTTCCTATTTTAACAACTGACAGATGTATCAAAACATTTTTAGCTGCTGTTACCAAATTAAATGTGCATCAGGCAGTTAGAAAGTATTTTTATCTGCTTTTATCAATACATTGTTTTATCAGTCCAAACTTTATCAATTACCATTGTAAAAGCATTTTCTAAAAATACCATTAATTAATGACCAAACAAAATTCTGCCGCCTGTCACGAGTGGCAATCTGTATGGATGGAGTTTCACACAGAAAAAGATTTGTTTCCAACACCATGCTTGTGATCGGGCTTTGTCACATACTGAATAACACCAAGATACGTTTCACATGTGCTGATTTTATTTTGCACAGACACTTCAGCGAGCCCATTGCAATGACCACAGTGTTTTTGCAGCGAGCCCTCAGTCTGTCAATGATTTATGGGAAAATGAATCAGAATCTAGTCAATGTAAACTCACTACACCCTCAGCCAAGACCACAAACATACAGCAGAGATGTGTCATAATTTGTGTAAATGTGGAATCTGATGTTTTGTTTGCTAATCAATGAATATTTAAATGTTGTTGCTTTGAAAGTCTTGTATACAGACATGTATTATTGTAATTGACTCTTTAGGCCTAACCTTTACATTTTCAAACATAATTGCACAAATGCCGACAACTCGCATATTAATGTTGATGTTCAGAGCAATTACTTTAAATTATCCTCTTATTGTCACATTGTTTAAACATTTCAACATTGCTAATGATGTTTTTATTGTCTGTTTTTCTTTCCTGTCTCATGCTGATGTCCTCCTTGCCATACCTATGGAGTAGGTGAGTACTTTTAATTACTCTTAGTATTTGTCACTGACATGGGAATAACAGAGGCCCATGATGTCTCTGTAAATGGCAACATCACGTCACAGCAATAAGGATGTAACTGCAGACTTACCATTGGTAATTTCATGCCTCTGCATAGTGCATGCTGGGATAGGCTCCAGTCCTTCTTGGTAAGGCATTGTGCAGGTCAAGAAAAACTTAAGAATTCTCAAAAAATCCTCTGCAGTATGTCCAATCTGATAAGTGAAGGTAAATCTGGATTTATAACAAGTAAAATGACAGCAATTAGATGAGATCTTGATGTCTTGTACACAGTTGTAAAATAGGACTAACAATTTGAACGACACTTTGAAGTAGTTCTGGTGCCACTTGGATGTTTCTCTGGAAGTATTCAAAGTTTTGTGCCTATTGTGTTTAGCTGTATTACCACCTCTACTCACAGAGTCTCAAATGGCTTCAAAAGATCTTCACTATGAAACAATAAAAGACAAGTGTAACCCCAAACATCTTCTGAAACATTGCAGTTGATTCAGTGGGTGCTTAGAAAGTGTAGACTGATTGAGAAAACAGACTTACCAAAATTAGGGCTGATGAAGTCAAGAAAGTGAAAACGTTTAGTAGATAAAGTATGGTACATTGGTCTGCGCCACCATGTGTGTGCGCGTTCAGAAAACACTCGCAGTATCTAGAAATAACAAAAGTGCTTGAGTGAAACGTCTGGATCTAGCGTGGGACATCAGCTTGGCCACCATCGGTACTGCTGTTGTTATGGTGACCATGGATGCCATATTGGTGCAGGGATGTCAGCAGCACCATCTTGGTCACCATGGAGATGAGGTGTGCACCTATAACAGTCACACCTTAAGGTCACATCTGGCAGGAAATGGAAAGATGACAGGCCAGCTGTTGCACGGTGATGCTATCCCGTTGGCTGCAGCATTTTGTATTTTTGTTGTGAAGATTGCTAAATCTAACATTAGCTGAAGTGAAGCTGAGAACACAGTTCTTGGCAAAACCAATACATGAACCATGCCTGCTGTTCTTAGGTTGATGTTTGGAGGTCGTCTCGTAATAATGTGATATACAACACAACAGGGAAAGAAGGATTGACCATAATGTAGCTGGTTCTTAACCAACATCTCTGTTTGACCTTGGATACGCACTCCTCTAAGTTTAGGAATTGGAGAGGTCATATCAGTCCTACAGGTAAAATATGTTGGGCCTTGCAACACCAAAATCTACAGTACATGCAATATATTGAGGTCAATACATTTTCTTTGATAGTTACTTGTCTTGAACCATGAAAAATGCTCATTTGAATGATTTGTTGAATATTATTTTATTGTTTTATGTATTCTTTCTCTATTCATTGCCAAAGAGATGTGATTTAAATGCTACATACGTAGTCCTTACACAATTTCATTATTGTAGTAACTTTATCTAAGCTATCCAAGATGGCAATAATTGTATTGTGTCCTCCCATCCCTTAATTATGAGTAAATTGTAACACCCACAATACCATCAAAATGACACTCATTCTTTTACATTCGTACACCAGAGTATTCAGTGTTTCTGCTGAACAGTGTCGGGATCAACCACAGGGCATCATCGACACTGACAGTAACTTCTGCCTTCTGAAGTCAGGGAGCGGTGCGCAGGGTCGTATGACAATCTAATTTCCACATCCCTGAGAAATGTATACCAGCCGTCTCTCTTGCCTTGTCTGACACATCTCCCTGGAAGTGACGAGCCCCAGGTCCCCTCAGCAGGAGGAGGGCTGAAAGAAAGAGGTCAGAGAGATTGACTGAATCAAGATTAAGCTGCCATAGCAGCACTCTGGCTTAAATGTGCAGATGAGAGCACAAAGCCCAGAAGTAATTTTACAGATTGCTAGATGTGGCTAGATGTAGCTGTTCTGTGCTTAGGCCAACCAGAGATCACGGAGTGGGGACACTAATCAAAACTCCCCTATCGCCTACACAGGACCAACTGGATGTTGATGGTAACGGCTTTTCAAGTTAACTTCCACCAGTTTTCTCTGGGGGAGATCCAGTCTTGTGGGTATTTGACATGTTCGACAGGTAATGTGCAAATAAAGAACTTGTCATCCTCTGTACCGTAGTATTGGTATTAGACGCAGGCGGATCAAAAATCCACCTGATAATATATTCATGTTGACACTGAGGGCACTTTACGTGTAGTAATGACTTGATTTACCTTTTGATTTTCAAATGGTCTTCAGTAGAAACTTTTTATGGGGGTTAAAGACAAACAATTACTTTTTCATCATTTGATATGACATTACCACAGGTTCTTGTTAAACAGATGCAATCTCTGACTTTGATGAAATTAATAGTCTGTCTGACCTGCAGGGTTTGTAATATCAATGGTTTACAATCTTTTAGGCAAATTCTTGAAACTAATGGGGTTACTTTTCTCTGTAATTAACTTGAAAGGTTGTCCGGGAAGCAGATCAGCATGACTTTGGTAAATCAAGTTCCCCGATGGCTTTTCTGAAACGCCCAATGGTCTGTTGGCCATTGATAATTTTGGAACAAAGCAGGAATGGGGGAAAATGCACACAACATATCGTGCTGTTTTGCAGTTTTCAGTTTTGTTCCCTGTCTTTAACTTTTACAATAGTCTTTATTCATCAAAGACTAACCAGTGTTCCAGACCTGAGCAGGAGAGCTCCAGCAGCGCTTAGTTGCTCAGCTCCCTTGATTGGCTCCCTTTCCAAGGGTACAGGCCTAACTATGAGCTCGTTAGCATCATGAGACAGTCAGGTGTAGAGAAATGTAGTAGTTGTAGCTCAATTAAAAACTGAACATCTTTCCTCAAATAGGTTTTATTCCCAACTCAGCTTTTGCACTTATCAGTCATAGGAAATTGTTAAATTTAAGCTTAGGGGTAAACAGCGAGGAAATCACTGCCTCATTATGATAGTAATTCCAATTCCTTTATTGAGGTCATGTACATCTCCTCTTCATTCTCCTCCTCCTTTGACTTCTTTTTCCTTTGATTTTGATGTTATGTTTCTGTGGGTAGCAGCACCCGTTTCTTTTTCTGTGCAGCCATGGTGGTTCCTGCCAGAAACATAAAATGCATCATTTCCTTTTCATCCACCAAAGATTTTTCCTGGGAAACCTGCCCAGCGCCATGTATTTAGACCATTATATGTGAAGTTGTAAAAAGTTGGCTTAGTTTGTGTTGTTTTTTTTTCAGTTATAGAGACATGCGTATTATATTGTGTGCATGTGTGTGTGTGTATGTATACAGATATATATATATAAGTGATTAAGTGAGGAGGTAACTACAGGTAAGAAGCAAATTTGCGAACCCCTAACACTGGAAGTAAAAATGGACTTTGTAGAGCTAAGATACAATGGACCATCAGAATATCCTTATTGCAGCAAAGTATTTACAAATATCTGCATGTCTGGTGATACAGTTTATTGGAATAAAATTGCATTAATTTTGTTTCTGCTGATGATGGATACAAAAGCTGCCTCGTGCTGCTGTAGAATCCCTTTCACACAGCCAGGAAACTGATAAAGCGTTAGCATATTATTAATGTTTTCTGAGGTAGGATTTTGCTGAGCGTGCATACTTCTTTCATTTGGTTCGCTGGTTTATCCATGTTATTGCAGCAATGTACAAATACAGTTGTGTTTGTTGTTAATGGCTCAATTCTTAAGGGGCTTCCCAATTAAAATCCTCCACTGGCTGATACACCACAGAACAGATGCAGGTCTTTCTGTAGATTTACATACTGTATGTAAACATTGTATAGGTACACATGATAGGGGAAAAACAATGTTTGTTTCTGTGTTATTACAGTTTCAAAAAACAGTCAAATAAATCAGATGCCACTGGTAGCAGCACAGGCCTGGTTAGATGACAAGAACCCTGCAGATGGAGGTTGATGGAGGCAGTGTAGCAACAGCAGTGGGCAGAGCTGCAGAGGCAGCACTGTAGTGACAAATGGGTTTGTGAAGCTATGATTGGTTGAGTCAGATGCCTTGGGTGGGGATTTCTTGTCAGAAGCAGACACCCAGTGCACCTGTGGTCTTCCACTCCCAAAATCAAGCAAGCAGAGGAATGCTGTAATCATGGCACTCTTTGGAAAGTGACAGGATTAAAGAAATAGTCAGAAACAAGCAGGCGCTGCGTAAAGTTGACATTACTTGTGCATCCTCGGGGCGTTGATTTTCATCTGTGGCTGACTTCTGATGAATGTCCATACAGTTAAGAGCCTCTGATGCAGCTCAGTAGGAGTGATTTTCCATATGACAGCAACAGCACGGGAAAAGGTTTGTTTATGTTGATGACATGTTTGAGGTTTGAGTTCATCAAATGTCAAAATGTCACAAATGTGCTGGTTTCAGCTTCTCAAAGGTTGCTGCTTTTCTTGGTCTTATATGATAGTATACTGAACGTCTTTGGGTTTGGGATTTTTGTTGGTCTGACCAAACAAAGGATTTGGATATGTCACTTTCAGCTCTGGGAAACTGTGATCCACAATTTTAACAATTTTTTGACATTTCAAAGACCAAAGAATTCATCGTTTGATCAAGAAAATAATCATCAGATCAGTCAGTAAAGAAAATAATCATTAATCACAGGTATTTGGGCCAGCCCATTTCATTTTTCAGCATTGTTTTACAAGGGTTATGGGGACCTGGTTAGGCTTTGTTTTTTTGTGCCCTGCATGTTTGTCTCACCAAACTACAATCCCTCAAAAGTGCCTGTAATTTGCTCAGAATTACTATGATTAACCTTTTGAATTTGATTGGCCAATTGTAGAACTGAGAACAGGTAGAGCGATAGCAGGGGCAGCAAATCTGACTGATGGTATTATTTTGTTTAATTCCAATTCAAACATGCCGTTTTGTTTGGCTGTGCTGTGAAAATAGCCCACGTCAGTTGTTAATAATAAATAAAGCTTTTATAGAAAATAATGCATTTTGAATTTTAGAAGCTTTTTTATAAGTTACTGTTATTGATCCCTGTCGTGGCTGACATACAAGTAAGAAAGCTGCTTAAAATATGAGTCTGTATTTACGATATGCTTGAAGATTGATTGATGAAAACGTGTATCCTGGAGTGTTTTTCCATTATCTTGATCAGCTCTGTGTCCATGTTGGTCTATTCTGTACACACGACATCTATTGAACGTCTGTTCGAGCTGGGAGAATCCCTCCTCTGTTTCTCTTCCTGAGTTTTCTTCCATTTTTTTCCCTGTGAAAGGTTTTTTTTTTGGGGGGGGGGAGTTTTTCCTTATCTGAATTGAAGGTCCCAGGATAGAGTGTGTTGTACGCTGTACAGATTGTAAAGCCCGTTGAGGCAAATTTGTGATTTGTGATATTCAGCTACATAAATAAAATTGACTTGACTTGACCCAGGTTATGTTTTGTTTAATAACTCGAGGGAGAATAAAATGAAGTTCGGATGAAGCTCTAGCCTTGACATATTCCTCTCATCATCATATTATAAATGGTTTTGCTTTTTACCTGTCTCCAGAGCCCGAGTAAAACTTTCTTCTCACTCCTTTCAGTTTGTTTGGTCTAACAAGGATCCCAAGCTCTGTTCCCCCATAAGCATATTACATATTCATAAACTATAATCATTTGTTGTCCGCAGTGCTAGTAGCTTTGATAAATGATAAATGCATTAATCATCGTTAAGATGTGGGTTTCTGTCATTTTTAAAGATTCATTGCTATGACCAGTAGCCAGAGCCTTTATTTCGTAATGAGGTATTTGATGGTCATTTTGTGGTTTGGTTCTCTTTCTGCATTCTCGAATTACCTCAGAAATCCACAAAAGAAATCCACAGAAGAATACAGAATGGAGGTCATAATGTGAAAGCAGAAAATAGGACTATAATTGGCTCTGCATAGGCTCTGTTGTTTATTTGAGTGATGGTAATAGCTCTGAAATGTTCTCTCCTCCCCAAATAACCAATAAAGAAAGCTTTTGGATGACTAAAAAGTATTGTATTATAACTTTCAACGAGAGTGATCGAAATTTGTTTTGCTAAACAACCAGAACGTTCAGTCAAAATATGCGACTGCTTCACCTCCCCTGATGAGACGGCATGTTTAGCTTAATAAACCAAGCATACTAAAACTTTGCAGCGAGGACACAGTGGATTCAGAACTGTCAATCTGAGGCCCATAATGTGTTTTAAATATTCAGTATAGAGTTTGGTGCTGCCTGGGTCATACCAAAACGAAACCAAACTTAAAGCTGCAATGGATTTTTTTTTTTGACCGCCTTTGAGCAACAGAACAAGCTGAAAACGCAACAGTGACAGACAGTATTAGAGCCATATAAAGTTCTTATGGCGAACAGTTGCTTATTTACACTCAGAGCAACATTAGAATTCATTTGGAGTTGTGTTTCTGTTCACCTGACAAATACAAGTCCATATATCTATCTGTATATCTGCATATATATATCTGGCTCTTGCGCTGAAAATGCTCACCAGCTTGTTGCTAACGTTGTGTGTCTACTGTTTGGTGCTGAGCAGGTGGTGAACTGTCTGTTTATCAGAGCTTTTATACCGAAAACAGCTGTTTGCTGCTGCAGGAAAGAGATTCACAAGAGCTGGATGATAATTCTCTGTGAGAGGTAACTCCAAGCCACGCCTTTCACACAACCTATGGTGGTTTGATCCATTTATAAAGGATTATTATTAATGCAGCTTTAAAGACAGTTATGTTTAATGTATGAAATTAAATAAGTACTTAACCCCTTAACTCCACTTGTAGGAAATGGCTTCAATTAAAAAACAATCTTTACATTTTTCCATTTTTTACTGAAGTGTGATGCCATAATAAAAGTTCACAGCTCGTATCACATTAACATCAGGATTTGATACATTTCCAACTGAAGCAGAAATAAGGACTGCCTGAGGATTAACATTTCTATTTTCAGTTTTTCATTATCACAGTCTTCATTAACGTGTAATATCTGTAACTTCTGAATTGAGTTTTGGCTGCTCTAAGTAGTTTTTCAGCGAAACATTACACAAAACCAATAGCACTGTTTTATAATAGAAGAAACATAACAACGGTGACAGAAACAGGAGATATCATCTGTGAGCGTGATTGCTGCAACAAATAATTCAATTAAAAGTTATTCATCAAAACGTTAAACACTTTTTCCCTCTTTTCAGTGTAATCTGTTATCTGATTTAGGCTTTTGTGTGTGCGTATGCAGCACAGGAATAGTCCACTGTAGTTTTTACACACCACAGTACACGCAAGCAGCGGTTGTAGCTGTGTTGTTTACCCATTTCACCTGCCCCGCAGAGGTGCAGAACCTTTTTTGGGTCACGCGGGTTGAAACCATGGAGCTCTGCGGCACTGTGTGCATACAGCATTCTCTTTAAACACACCGACAGTAATTGAGCTTTAAATAACCTGCTGTACTCTGTACTTATTTTTTTTCTAAATCTGTCCTTCATTAAAGCAAAGCAGAGACAAGGTCCCTAATTCTTAATGGGAGTTAAGATGCCAGATGTCTACATGGGAAAACAGCAACATTTAAAGCATTAGACTTTGTAAAACGGACATCTTGACCATGTTGTGAGACAGGGCCTTGTTCCAGATATGTTTAAAGCTGCACTAATTCATATTTTTCATATTATAAATGGATTGAATGACTATGCGTAATGGGAAAGGGGTCACTTGTAGTAACCCACAGAGAATTATCCCCCAACTCTGCTGTTCCTCTCAGCTCTGTGTAGGCTTTTAGCTTCTCTTAGCTCAGTGTTTTGGTTTTATGGCCTGTAAAGTCTTTTTTCCAGAAGCAGCAGGCAGTTTTTTTCAGTGAAAAAGCTCAAACAGACCCACTGTATGCTATTTGCAGCACTGAATGGCAGTGGCACAAAGTCAGTGACTAGCTGGAGAACATTGTGATACGTAGCCAGCTAAAAAGCCAGATATTTCCCTCAGGAGTCGATGAAAACTAAAACAGAGCCCAAAGCAGACTGAATATTGGACATAAATTTATCAGGTGAAAAGAAGCACAAATCCAAATCAACGCTGCACGTGTAAATAGACAACTGTTTTCTAACACGCTCACCATACGTATAACGTGATAACTGTGTTTCCAACTTGTTCTGCTGCCCTCAAGTGGGCAGAACAATCAATTAATGCAGCTTTAAGTTAGAATTCAGTAAAATTCATTTTCTATCCTGCCTTGTCCTTTGCAGGGTCGCCAGGGGTTGCAAACAAGTTTCAGAAAAACATTTTGCATAAGTTATTTTGCCAACTAAAAGCTGTAAATGGATCGATAGGCCATTGCTTATTTGGGTCATCTTATTTTCTGCCCAACATTCAGAACTGACAAAGGCAGATCCTCCATAACCAAAATGATATTTTCTCATTATTTCCCACAGGCTGCATCCAATGCTGCTTGTAGAGAGATGAGCTCTTTTCTTCTATCCCCATCTCACTGCAACCTTCTCCATTGTTTAAGTTCAGAGTTGCCTCTCTTTTGCCAAATCAGCCTTGTATTCATCGTGGAGATGGTTTCATCCAATCCAAACAGCTTTATGCTAATGCTTCACACTGAGGCATGAAATATTTATGTATTCAAGCAGTGTTTATATTAACCTGGTTTAAATTTATTGCGACGATTAGCAATGTAATAAACAATGGCGCTGAATATTTCAGTGCTGTGTTCAGTGCAATGTTCTGCTAAAGTTCATAGTTACACAAGTTGTTTTGTGCATGTTTTTTAAAGAAGTGAATCAGCTCTTGGGTCTACTTTGTCAAAACTGACCTAAGGTGCAAAATGCATACCCAGGTGAATTTTCCCTTTGCAGCGGTGATTTGGAGTGACATTTGTGACAAACATAACCTAAAGTCTTACCTCCCCTGCAAATGAAGTCTTACATCTCTCAAACTCGGGGCTATTTCCGTTACAGCTGAAACCCAGAATCCACGCACAGGTTTGCTTTTTCTCTGTCTGCAACTTGCAAACATAACAGGCAGCGCTGTCTTATCTAATTCACTGTCCAACAACGTGTGGGCTGAAGGAAACGCTAAAACATCTGTTAAAAACAAGACGACTAGTGTGTCTCCTTCTGCTAATAATCTAAAATTACATACATTTTTACATTGGACTCAAATGCTTTCCTGCTTTAACATGTCTGATGTGGAAATACACATTTTTACCCATTAGGCATAATTTATACAATCAGGGACAGTTTGAACAAGTCTCTTTGAATGTTAGAGACCATATTCCAACCTAGGAGCTTTCTTTTACACCAGATTCCATTTAGTACTTTCACTATTAGCAGTCAATTTAACACTTACTGTTAAAGCTAAATAAATTTATCTGGAAATGCATTTTGTCCGAATGTATATTAAGGTATGATGAGATGCCATGCTAAGGTATTTGCAGATTAATTTATTCCATATAGCCCTGTGATTGACCTGTCCAGGGCGTACCCCGCCTCTCACCCAATGTCAGCTGGGATGGGCTCCAGCCTCCCGCGACCTTCTAAAGGATAAGCGGGTATAGCTAATGGATGGATGGATTTATTCCATATGCAAATGAAATACACCCCACAAATATTGTACGTGACCTGAAGACTTCACACAAAAATGTATTCTCATGACTAAGTCGCCATGGTGATAGGCAGGCTAGCTGTGCCATATAGCGTGAAGGCAACAGAAGTCATATACTGTATGTTTGAGCCAGTGGAGTTTTAATGACGCTCTAGAGGAGCTGATGAAAAAACAACAGAGTGAGTGAATGCTGACGGGGTATGAATGGGAGTATGAGTGTGAAATGCAGATATTTTTGTCAGAAGGTTGTAGAGACAAAACAAAGCAAAGAGGAGAGTGACTGTTGGACTTAACATTCATCAGGTGGACACAAACATGACTCCAGGTGAATGCTAATGTTGCTCCGTGTCTACTGGATATGTAAATAGGCAACTGTTGGCCAACATTTTTAGCCCCAACAACTTCACAAATCATTAATATGGTAGTGTCCGTGAGTCTGTCTGCTTGTTTTGGTGTTTTTCTGCCCCCCTAGTGGACAAATGGTCTGACGCAGCAGGGATTCCTCGAACGTGTTGATGACGCTTCTAGGACCTGATCACAAGGTTAACAGTAATAGTAATAATAAAAAATGTATTTATACAGCCCCTTTCATTCACAAACAGAAGCTCAGAGTGCTTCATATTAACAGTAATGAACACAAACACAACAAAAGAATAAATAAGAGCAGGGATTTCAAACAACACTTTAATAAAATACATCCGAAAAGAGAATGAAACTAAAGTAATGATAAAGTAATACTAACAAGTAAAATAATGATTGTAAAATTAAATTTTGCAGAAGTGTACTTGGTAAAAATTAAATCTATTTTCCACATATTTAACTCTCCCATTTTCAGTTTCAGTTTTTGATCGAAGTCAATTCCAGAGGGTTGGCTTGCTTGTTTACAACTCTGTTGTCCTTGGATTTTGTCTGGATTTACACTTTTTTCTATTTCTCTACCTCATGCTCTTGGTCTGTTTAGCCACACTGGATTTTTTTTTTTCCTGAATAAACTGGGAATATGAAGGGTATCACTTCTTGTGCTCCAAAGGGGTTTTCCCCCACTTGATTTTTAGCCAACCTAGCTGTGCGGGTGTAGGGATGGCAATGTCGGTCAGTCAGTCCACCGCTTTGTTCCGGACTGAAATATCTCAACAGCTATTTCATGGATTGCCATGAAATTTTGTACAGACATTCACGGTTCACAGACGATGAATTAACAGTCGCTTGACTTTTGCTTTAGTGCCACCATCAAGTCAAAATGTCACTAACCCTTTACTTGATTTCAGAATCCGCTGTTTCTGTGTGTTACACATTGATGAAGAACAGATCTCAAACTTTCCTTCCAGCTTTTGTCTGAAAGGAAAAATTCAGTGATTTATCTTTTACAATTTCTCCACTGGACACCAGGTGTTTGGAGAAACAAATATTGAAGCTTTCAACTCTTTTCGGGTTGAATCACTGTTGTGACAGTCAGTGATGGAGAATAGCATAACAGATTTATTTAGATGAAAATGTCACAGAGGCAAATAAAAAAACAAATTGAAACGCAGGAAAAATGGAAGTGCACTCGAGCAGAAATAAACCATTAAAAATGTGAAAATAAATGACAATAAATCAAAGAATAAAATTGACACAAACAGTTATCCCATATACATGCTTCTTTGCATGTTACCACACACACCAGTGAGAGCATAGCTGCAAGCAGGCGAGTCTGAGAGAACGTGAATGTATTTTCATATTTGTTTTGTGTGTGTTGCTCCCCTTCGAGCATGAGGGCAGAATACGGAAGGAGCCACCATTGTATTACTTCCTCCCTGGAACTCTTTAAAGAGCACACAGCTCCCCAGCTGCATGTTAATGCAATCATTATTTTAGTCTTTCTTTTGCTGATACTACTTTGACCTTCAATGCATTCTTCAGCTCATTTTTCTCCAGGGAGAGGAAATTGGCCACATACAGTAACAGCAAAGCTTCTAGTTTGGCAGTTCTTTTCTCTGAGCTGAGGCTGAGCAGTGGAGTGGCTGCCCATTCCAAGCGAATTTAAGTGGAAATCTGAGGGAATTCCTCTGTTTTGGCAGCAAGGTGAGCGGCCAGCTGAATTATACATGCTAACAAGAACGACCACAGTGAGTCTGTGGGATGCTGCTCTGCTGTGACTTGAATTCACTGACTCCTGCAATCTACTTCAGTCTCCAAAATGATCAACGGAGTTTACATTGCAACCGCATTCTGTTTGCTTTGCGGGTATTTCAGATAACTTTCTACATCTGGAAGATCTCTTACACATGCAAATGTGTTATTCTTTGCTGTCTTGTGTTGTTACGCAGTAGGCTAGACCAATGAGATGACCCTTATATCTCTGTCAAGGTAAAATTATAGAAAAAGGATCAAATAAAAAAAGAATCCGAAGCCATTGCCCTGCAGAACAACATAAAAGTTATGACCTTTAGATAGGAGCCAGCTTGTCTTCCATTTCCCCAAAGCTGTCTGGAATATCTACATTAAATTTAGCTTCTTTATCCTGGAACATGAACAGTCCCATCGCTTCTGACCTTGTTTACTTTAATCTGTCCAGTGGCATGGCCTGAGAGAGAAAATCCTTCAAGGACAGCCCAAGAGTATTTCCTGTCATAGCCTTTCTGAAATATTGTCTGAAATAAAATGTTTTGCCCCATTCAGTCATTGATGTACATGCGACTTGATAACGGAAAGAAAGAACTGAGCATAATGAAGGTTTTTAACCTCCACCCTCTTTTGTTCAGCAGTATAATGGTTCTTTTTAATTCCTTTTAAGGCCTGTCAAGATAATTTAGTATTTAGATCTCAAAAATCCCCCCTGCCTTTTCCATCGGGTAGAACCCTCTGGTCTGTTGAAAGCAGGATCGTACTTGGAGAAAGTTTTCGCCTTCGGTCATTGAGAAGAAAAGGATTGTAATGTTCTCTTTTCACATGATAAGCTGCTGAAGTTGGACTGTATCTGTGCAGCACAGTGAGTCATCCCTAGTGTTGTGAGCCTTCAGCGGGCGACCTGGGAGGCCCTCTTCCTGCATCACTTTTCTGGCTGCTATGTGAAGTCAGTTCCAAATCCAGTCTTTGCACCAAACATGTTTGAAAAGTAGTGTGTGGCCCTTGAATCTTCACCAGTCACCCTGCAGCAAGCTCTATGGGAGAGTGAGAATGTTTAAATAGCTTAAAATGAGACATAATATCCTGGAGGTGTCAACATGAACAGAGGGAAAACTTAAAGTGCAGTTATCAAATGTAGAAGAAAGTGATCCTGATTCTTTTGAGCCGCGGAAAGGTACCCAGAATATTTTCTAAAGCTTCAGGGACAAATTACAACGCAGCATCATACCTGTGTGTCACATTTCTTGCATCCCTGTCAAATAAACAGCATTTTTAAACTGGAATTGTCGGTTTGAAGACATTAGCATTCGATTTTGAGTGAAATTCTGTGATATTTCCCCCCTGAAATTAAACCTGACTTCCATCATGGAGACCTAATCCTTATTGTTTGATTGGATTCCCGAGGTCATTGTTTGATAAAACCAGATCTATTGGAATTCAGGTGATGTGCTTAAATGTGATTTGGCTGTAACACAGTGAGAACAGATGAAACTGACTCCATCCAAAGAGCTACACGACAATTTATCACTGTAATGCAAAGTTGAGCGGTAATCTTGCACACCAATACCTCCAGTACACTAAAACAGTTGGTTTGGAAAGAGTGACGGTGGGTTAGAGACCTTTCTGTGACTTTTGCTTTTGTCTTAAAGTACAAATAACAAAACCAACTCACTGACTGACTTAGACTGTTATTTATGATGCAACACATTACACAAACACTAAGAATAGAGAGAACATTGTGTTTGGAATTAATGTAGCAGCTTATGATCAAATTGTATTTTTTGAAATGGTATTTTTCTTTGCATTTATGCCTAGTATGAATAAGCCTTCTCGTTATCTCGATTCTGTGCGCATTGTGATTGGATTTCAGTGTGCACATTATGTTGGTGGAGCTGCCGGACGTGTCAGCTGAAAGCCGTGATTGGGATCAAGGGATGTGGTGCTGGTGTATAGAGTCCACCATTTTTTTTTCTTTTGCCGAGGGAGGGGTTGTGTTTAGCTCGATGACCGGGAGCTTGACATAGCGCGAAGAGGTGGAGTTTAGGTGACCTTTCAACTGGTTGGGTGGATTTTCTTCTGAAGAACATGGCCAAACTGTACAGATTGGATATTTACACTTGGCTGAGATCCAATCTTAATGATTTATTCAATATAGTTTTATAGTTTTATCTTACCAATAATCCAAAAGCCAAAGATGGTGAATTTACAATGATATAAAACAGAGACAAGCAACAAATTCTCACATTTGAGAAGCTGGAATAAGCAGATGTCTGGCATTTTTGTTTGATAAATGGTTAAAATAATGAATCTATTATCCAAATTGTTGTCTGTTAATCTTTTGTCAATCAGCTAATTAGTAAATCGACATATCATTTTAGCATTAAATGATGCATTTCCTTTTTTTCTGGTCTTGTTGTGTTGGTCAGTAAAGCAAGTTGTACATTTTCTTGCAAACTCTGGCCTAAGCTGCTCCAACAGTAGAGTCATTATACACGGCATTAAGCTGGTGTTATTTGAAAGATGGACATTTTTTTTAATTTAACCACAGATTAAAAAAACTCTATGTATCCAAAGCTTCCCATGTCAGTAGATCTGCATCTGTTTAATATTCAAGTTTCATCATGAATATTACAACAAGCAAGACCTTTGATACCTTAAATAACACCATATATGTAAACTAACTTTGAACTCAGATACGTTGACTTCACTCACTTACTTTTATGCAACATCCTGTTTTTCAGTGCGTACTGCATGCAGTCTCATGCAATTCAAGTAGTGCGACCTTCAGCTTATCGTAAGAAGTACTTGTAACTTCCATTAAATATCCTGCTGACTATAATCCTTGTCAATCTAAAGCTGTAATCCATCAGTGAGAGTTGCCCTTTTTCTGCACAGAAAAAAAAAAAGCTTTTCTCCTAAATATCTTCTTGCGTTGTCAATTTCTCCACTAATATCTGGCTTTCTGGCAATGTGTTTGTACAAGGACACACACATTTATATAAAGTGATTCTCTTAGGGCTGCTTTTCACTGAAGAGGCATCAGGAAAAAGCTTGACCCAGCTGGAACAGCCAAGCCTCTCATGCACTGTACACCAACCGGGATGTCTAACTACATAAAAGAACCAGTTATAATACTCGTCTAATCCAAGGCATGCAGGATGAAAGTATACATCAGTGAAAGGTGCGTTAAGCAGTCAATGACCTCTGTCGAACTCTATCAGCCACCAGTACGGGATGTATTGTAAAAAATCTTTGGAATACCTGCTCCTTTCCTCATGCTGTCACACACTAAGCCCACTTATATGCAAATGACTCTGAGAAAACATGGGAGAGAGGGATTTTCCAGCAATTTTACATGGATCATTCACAAGGTTTGTATCATACACCGACTGTGTTGCAGCAGGTACCTTCTTATGAATGAAACTCCATTAGCTTTCATGGAGATTAAATGTGGAGGCCTGTGAAGTAATTAAGTCATTTAGATGCTCATCAGTCTTTATTTCCACGGTTAATTTACCTATAGATTGATTAATATGAAAATTCATTAATGGGACTAAATAGGGCAGCACCTTTACTCTGACTGTAAAGGACCTTGTATAAAGCTTACTTTGCAAATAAAGCTTGACTTGAATGAATTAGTGGTGTTATGGGGCTTGTAATTCTGAAAAGCTAGCTGTGTTCTGCACAGAACAGCTCAAATACTATAGAAGTAATCCATCAACATTATGTTGCACAATACATCTGTATCACGGACAGTACTTATAGATTATAGGATCATTCAGTAGCTGTTCTACAGCTGTTCTGTCCTGCCATGGAGCTTTTGATCATATCACACGATCTTCATCCATGATGACTTCAAATCTCCTTTTAACTAGAGGCTTTTTATCATCCACACACGTGGAAATGAATCTTTTGGCTCTCGGTGGTCATGTAAAAGTTAGCTGCACGGTACATAAAAAATGCAACAAATACGTGACATCATAATTAATTTATGTGAGCAGTTAAGTGTTGTTAAAGTTATTTGTCAGATTGAGATTCAAGTCAACACTTTTGTGTGTTGATTCAAGTCATCAAAAATTAATTTCTAATGTCTTATTTGTTGCAGCCACATTTGTCGTTGAACTATTAGAACGTACATTTCTGCATAAAAATCTTGCATGGTGGATCCTCAAAAAAACCCTAAATAATAAGAATTAAAAAAGGCATTTACAAAATCTGTAGTGTTACCGTTGGCACTGATATTGAGTGGTACTGTTTTGTATAAACTTTAAACATTGCAGAGGCTCATCTGGCAAGGGCATACAATACAATGTGAACATGCAATACCGTGCATAGGAGACCTCATTAGCTTTGTAGCCTTTTCTCCTCTATTTTCCAACACTCAACATGTAAAGACATTTTTAATAAATAAATCAGAAATGCCATTGAAGAGATTTTGTTACAGTTTTCGAGGATGCATACATCCTGTTGGGATCTTCACAGGAGGCAGCTGAAAAAAATGTAAACTGCGCTGCTTTGGAGTTCCTCCGAGCAACACGCACGTCTATCAAAGCACACATGCTGAGATGTATTTCTTTGGTATTCAGTGCAGTGAGATCCACCTGGAAAACAATCAGATGGGGCACATCTTGCTGGCCTACTCTACATCGGGTGAGAGGTTTCTTTTGATGGTGCAGCATCACAGAACGAATCATGGTTACAGCTTCCGCAGGCATGTAATTATTTTTTAAGTCATCCAAAAGAACTTATTAATGTTTACATTTTTCTGTAAACAACTACAGCTTATCATCAAGATACTTAAGCATTTGCTGGCAATACACGCAGATAAATTAGAGGAATGCTGTATTTTTAATAGCTGGGTGAGCAAGCTCACACTTCCATCGCCTCAGGAAAATTCTAATGGTAAAATCTTAAAAATGTTATTTCAACACTTTAGCTGCACCATAACCTTAGCACATTATGTTTTTCTAACACTTACCAACACATTATAAATACTTTTCTATTTCATCTGTGGATAATGTTCAGGCTGCCAGCAGTTCCAGTACTTCCAAAATACTGATGATATGTTTTTTGTTGTTAAGACATTTAAGGTTTTACTCAAAATAGAACTAAATTGACATTATGAAATCGTCCACTTGACCTTTGTCGATTAGTCGATAAACATAATCAGTAAAGAAATCAGAACAAACGTTTAGAGCTGAAATTAAAGTTACAGAAAACTTGATTTAGAATTGTGTTTCTTCCGTATCCATATATGGGAATACATGAGATGTACTGAAAACATCAAATAACGACTAAAAATCACCAATGATAGTTGTGATTTTTCTCATGGAAGTCCAAATGCCAGGACTGTATGTGCAATTTGTTAGATGCATATAAAATCAATGACAACCACTGAAACAGCTTCGTGTTGTAGGTAGCTGTGGCAATACACAAACATGGCACACAATATAAGGTAACAGAGGAATCTCAGCCATCAGCTGTATATTAGACTGGGATTAACCCCCAACGACCAGACCTGAAAACAGCTTCACCAAGTTCAACCCAACAAGAAACCAAATGAGAAGTTTGTTTGTGCTGAGCACTGACGTAGTATCGGTAACCCAGTTATCAATACACAGATTCACTCCACAAAACTCCAACAAGAGCTGCGGCACCGCCTCCTGAACTAAACAGTTCAAAGTTGATGTTGTTTTGTGTCCAGTTCTGCTTGAAATTCACGCCGCACACAAATATGTTTTGTCTTTGTCACTTGGACTAAGCTCTGTGGAAGTGCATGGTGAAAAAAGTTTCACCTGTAGTAGCCTGCACTGTCCAACACTTCACAGAAGAGGAGCAGCCTCTCCTTTCACTAATTTGACTAATGACTGTCAATTGCACATCAAAGGAGACGCTCAGGTGGTTCCCTATTTGGACCTGTTTTGTCTCTGTGACGAGGAAGAGCCAAACAGGCTCAAAACCCAGTCTCTGAACCAAATAAATTAAATTAAATTTGGTTATAGAAGCAATTTAAGGTTTTTTAAGGTATGGTTTCTAAGAGTTGATAAGTAACACATATTAAGCTATAAACTCACAATTTTGAGTTCCCTGTACTTTTTAATAGGTTAATAGATGACATAAAATGCATTGGCAACAAATGTGATAATGGATTGTTTTTGTTCATGAATTGTTCAAGCAAAAGTGAAAAACATTTATTGGTTCAGCTTCTCCAACGAGAGGATTGGCTGCTTTTCTCTGTTTTATGTTACACTATGTTATGTTATTGTAAACTAAAGGATAAAAATGATAGATGGTTTGACAAAACAAGCTATTTGAAGACATCACCCATTTTTTCCACAATTTTTTGACATTTCATAGACTAAATGGTCGGTCAATTGAGCAAATAATTGGCGGATTAATCGCTAATGAAAAGAATCATTAGTTGCAGCCCTACTGACATTTCTGTTTCCATCCAACTGGATTGTAGAACACACCCACAGCTCTTTGAGTTTGAGCTCAAATAATCACCTTGTGTGATCGGTGATGGAGCATAGCTTTTTAAAGCACAAATCCCAGTGGGGTTTTTTGGCCTGTCAGCACTATCACCTCCTCCTCCACCCTAACCAGGAAATTACACTTGTCAGCACCCGGACTAGTCTGCTGGATTTGGAGAGGAGGGATCAAAGCCACTCAGGGCACCAGCACATGGCCACTGGGCCCCATTAATGCTTCCTCTAACTTAAATTTCTCTCACCGTCCTCTCATCTTCAAAAGACCTGTCTTATCCAATTCTTCTGCACTGTCCATGGCAAGAGACGTAATGGGACACAATAGCATCAAGAAGGGAAATACGGAGAATATGGAGGATATAGAGGGGGTGCTTTGGTTTTTTAAAGGAATCTAATTGTGAATAATAGATGGGAAGTATTATGGTGTGTGTGGTGAAGCAAAAGACCATTTCTATATCCATTTGATTTATTTGAAGGTTTGATCAGGGCAAACTGATGCATGGTTGCACCTATTTTATAATAAAGGCTTCAACATATTTGTCATGTTCACAAACATGCCTGTATCTTATGTTGACTCGTACAGAACAATCCACCTTCGCTTTCTATTCCCATCAGTTTAAAAAATAGCGGTGTTGGACGAATAAAAGTACAAGATTCTGCTCTTTTCCGAAGTGGACTTGGGAGTTTGAAACGCATAACCTGACAAGCATCATCTATCAGAGTTTCTTATCTTGCAGTGCTGTCAACAGGCTGCTTTAAAACATGATGAAACAGCCCTCAGATCCAGGTGCCATCAATGTCTGGAAAAGCCTCTCGGAGAAGAAAACAGTGCTATTAATAAGATGCTTTAGTCTTATAGTGAGAAGGGAGAAATACCAAATGGTCAAACACAGATCCCCCACTGGGATTTGATTTGGTCACCACTTTATGAGATTGTTGTGATGGAGTTGCACTGTTAACACAAGAATGCAGTCGCTTGTGGTTTGATCTGAACCTTATGTGCCTGATAAGTTCTCCAGCCAACCATGCAGACGTTGCAGTCACTCTTGAAACCTTTTTTGTGTAGACTTAACTACAGACATCTTGACAGCAAAATTGAAAGTGATGTTTAAAGCTGCACTAGATAAGATATAAATGCAAAGCTACACCTGGCTTAAGGTTATAGCACAGTATTGTAAGAGTGAAGAGGAATAAAATGGCTTCTAATGTTGGCATGACCACCAAATGGATATCTCTATTAACAGGATTTGATGAGTCAAAGCTTGACAGCGAAGTGCTGAGCTCTCTCTCACACAGCTGTAAATGGGCACACTGTTCAGTGAAAGCAAAATTAAATTTCCAAACCACCCATTGAAAAAAAAAAACTGAATGACCATCATCACACTAAAATACATACAGTACTGAATATCTTCATGGTGCCTGAAAATACTGTGTTAATAATCAATGAAGACATTGCTTACAGTCAATTACATCCTATCTTAAAAGAATCTAATTGGGATTGAGGTCAAGGTCTTGGTGTAATTATGAGAATGTATGAGTGCAAACTTCATGTGCAGTGCCAGAAACTTGGGAGTTCAGATGGAAGTCCAAGGTTATAAAGGGCACACAGGGGAAATTAATGCACCAGGTGCTGATAACTTATCATTCTTCTGTATTTTGAAAAGTTTTAAAACTGTTTGACTTTGTAAAAGTTTGATACCTGAATATGCAATAAGATTGGCCCGCATTTATATGTACAGGTGACGTGTAAATGTGTCTTGTTCATGAGTGAGGGTAAAATGGAGCGTGAGATCGACAGGCGGATTGGTGAGTCATCAGTAATGTGGCTGTTGTATGGGACTGTTATGGTGAAGATGGAGCCGAGCCTGAAGGCAAAGCTTTTGATTTACAAGTCTATCTACGTTCCAACTCTCACCTACGCTCCAACCATCATGACCTTTGGGTAGTGACCGAAAGAGTACGATCGCGGAGACAAGCGGCTGAAATCAGTTTCCTCTGTAGGGTGGCTGGGCTCACCTTTAGAGATAGGGTGAGGAGCTCAGACATCCGGAGGGAGCTCGGAGTAGAGCTGCTGCTCTTTTGCATCGAAAAGAGTCAGTTGAGGTGGTTCGGGCATCTGATCAGGATGCCACCTGGGTGCCTTCCTTTGGAGGTTTTCCAGGCACGTCCAACTGTTAGGAGACCCCGGGGTAGACTCAGAACATGCTGGAGAGATTATGTATCTCATCTGACTTTGGGAACACCTCGGGATCCCCCAGGAGAAGCTGGAAAACATTACTGAGGAGAGGGATGTCTGGACTACCTTGCTTAGCCTGCTGCCACCGTGACCTGACCCCAGATAAATGTCAGAAAATGGATGAATGCATGATGATGTGTTAAGTAAGGATGACACATTACTGTATCCACAAGACTTAAGTCTCACATAATGATAATTCCGCTATTCTTAGAACTTTAAAAGTGGTGGGACTTAAAAACACAAAGATCTTCATAAGGGTGGCACTACAGGAAAGACTATGGGATCATTTAAATCAGAAGGACTGACGCCATTTAGTGCATGAATGTGCTCAGGAAATTTAATGGTAAAGCTCATCAAATGTCCAAAATAGCAAGGGTTCATTCTCTGGGCAGCAGGATAAAAGTCATATCAATTTTATTTATATAGACCAATATCACAAATCACAAACTTTGACCTGAGAGAAATGTTAGACAAAAAGTAAGGGAGTTATTAAAATCACCGCAATTCTTCCTCTGGGACTCTGCATATCCATCCTAAATTTAAAGAAGAAGTTCAACATTTTGGGACGCTTATTCACTTTCTTGCAGAGAGTTAGATGAGACGATAGATACCACTCACGTGTCTGTATGCCAAGAATGAAGCGACCACTAGCAGATGGTCAGCTTAGCTTAGCATAAAAACTGGAAATGGCGGAAAAAAGCTAGCCTGGCTCTATCCAAATGTAACAAAGTCCGCCTACCAGCACCTCTAAAGCTCGCTGATTAACATATTGTATCTCGTTTGTTTAATCAGCACAACAACCGAAGTCCAAAAATGACATTTCGCTGTTTTATTGAAAGTTATGGGCCAAACAAGCGGACACCCCAAATAGCCAAGTACAGAACCCCCTATATTTCATATTTCCCAACATGTCAAACTACTTCTTTAATGTAACCTGGAGACAGGGATGCACATATGGACAGACCAACTGTCCAACAGACCGATGAACTGCTGCAGTGCATAGTTTATGGGTAGATGTCTGAAGTTTCTCTGTTGTGAAGGAGTTGAAAAATTGTGTCAAATTGTGCACACACTTGACACTTTCTCTTGTTTTTATTAACCCTGCTGTACATTCTTCTTTATTAAAGTTATCGAGGTGAAGGCTATCTACACTGAAAGAAAACGGTCAACTTTAGCAACCTGTCTTATTGCTTTAGTTTGAAAGAAAAGGTGTGAATCTCAGAACGCTCACATGAGAACACTGTTCTTCACAAAGACCATTTCAAGGTTAAAAGGGAAGGCAAGGCAAATGTATTTATATAACACATTTCAACAACAAGTGCTTTACACAAGACCTCAAAAGCATTGAGACAAAGTGCAAAAGAAACACACCACAAAAAAGGGACACTCAAATACAATTAAAATCAGTCATTAGAATAGAAAATAAAAACAAGCTAAAATAGAAGCTCAAATAGAATAAGACAGGCATAAAATACAAGAATAAAAGTTACAGTGCAGTGTGAGAAACAAATAATTATTTGATTTAATAAAAGGCAGCAGTAAAACAACTACCTCAGTTTTGTCTTTGTTTAATTGAAGAAAGTTTTGGCGCATCCAATCGTTGATTTGAACAATGCACTTACTCAGTGCTTGTATTGGACCATAGTCCCCTGCTGATATGGTTATGTAAATTTGGGTGTCGTCTGCATAATTATTAATTATTAATATTAATAATTGCTCTCATATTTAATGTGATTTTGGAGACTCACAAGGCACCACAGTTGCAGCAAAAGAACTAGTATCAGGCGTGACTGTGAATTGGTCAGATGCTGAGTGTTGAAGAGCCATAAATCCTTCACGTTGTTTGTCAAGGAGAGTATTTAACCGTGGGAGATTGTTTCCTACCAGTAATCAGTTTTGTTATGGAGATGTGAATGGTAGTGAATGCAGACGAGACACGCTAATTATTATGGTGGAGCACGGCTACAACACAGCGTTTATTAAATCACTCTAGACCATGTGTTCACTTCAGATTTAGGGATGATAAAAGATGTGGGTCCTGTGGGCTGAAGACTAATCATTTCAAGTGAAGTGAAGGTCATGCTGGCTTCAGTGTGAGCTCCAGCCACAATGTTTTCAAAGGGAGAAATGTAATTATGTGCCTTTTTTTGACATACTGTACCCAGTACATTGGTCTTAGCTTTGTCCTATTTTTCTCTTGCTACCTTTCTTTGCTGTTGCTTGGGTCTGATTCATTTCTAAAGCTCTTCATCAAAGCTGGTCTCAAACGTCCTTCAGACTCTTAAATATCCACCCAACCTTTGATGTTTAATCAGAAAATCAAAAAGTGAAAAAGATTAGATTTGAAAAGTAAAATTAAGAAAAGCAGATTTAAGTAATTCTAATCGATTAGAAGATGTAAGACACATATACGGTATGATGTAAAAAAGAAGAAAATATACGTCAATATATTCTACCCAACGTGGTTCGACCACATGGGAACATTCAGAAAACGTATGTGACTATGATTAACCAGATCTTCTATAACATCAACACCACCTCGGGTCCTTAAAGCAGTAAAAATCAAACATACCTAAACTTTTAGTTTTTAACATCTTCTGTCTCTTGCGGTATGTTAAGGAAAACCATATCCTGACTGAGGCTTTGATGATAGCATAAATAATCTGCGTTGGAGCCATTTCTCTGCACTAATTTACATGTAGATATATGGATGCATTAATGTACATATACTGTATAGCATAAGACATCACCATAACATGTTTATGGGGGCTGATGAAGTCACTGATCAATTATTCAGTAATTACTCGGCCAGTTGTTGGAATTTTGGCTTTCAAAGCTCACTTTCTGGCCCAGTAGAAACACCCACGCCCACCCACACTGCTACATGCCAATAAACCCCACTCACCCACCCACTTACTCACACTTTCTACTATAGTACTATGAGCCTGTGACTTCGCTGCAAAATACTTAAAAATATATATAAAAAAAAAAAAAGTGTGATAATGACTGTGATAATAAATCAAATAAATATTTCTCTTTTTATTTTTAGTCCTACAGTAATTGCTGCCATTTCCTCGCCATCATTAAATATAATTTAACTGTTTGTGTCAATTGCAGGCCATCGTAAGTGGACGGGAGAGGTGGAAGAGCTGGATATGTGTAGAAACAGACAATATCTATTGATGTTGTTGCAGTTCCTGCTCATCACCAATAGATGTTGAGAGATGTCACAGAATACATTATGCATAACTCATATGCAATACATTCAGTAGTGTTGCTTACAAAGGGAGGGATCTATTTTTCATGTAGTCCTCTTTGGTTTCTGTTTCCCTTCATTGTTTCTTTCTCTTTGTCCTTCATCGCTCCCTCCCTCATCTCTTTTTTTTTNNTTTTGGCTGGATCAGCAGCAAAGCGGGGCCAGCCCTATAAATGCGAAAGTCTGTCCCTGACTGAGTGATGAAGTTACACCTTTGGTCGATTAAGTGTTGGAGTTTCCTTATTGGCTGTTGCTCTTTCAAAATGAATAGGCGCAAACAGTCCTGAATTACATCCTCAGGAGGCTTTTAAGCTGTGTTTATGCTTGTGCAAGACACGGTGGCGTGGGCCTTGCAGGTGGCACGTGAGCTACGAGCGTGCACAGAGGCGTTTACGCTCAACACGCCATGCGTTGCAGTATTCTCCAAAACGCCAGGGGGCGTACAAACAAAACATTCTGTGAAGAAGCAAAGAAGTCAAAGAGTGTTATCAGAAGAAAGCCATAGACCAAACATGACTATGCACTGGAAGAATTGCGATTAGTGGTAAACTCATATCTTACTTTATTGCCGTTATACAATCCTGTAAAGAAAGAAGTCAAATATTTGGAATGACAAATGTATTCTAATCAAACGAAGGTTGAATTTGATTGAACTATTTGATTCTGCAATTTTATTTGCTTAAATGTAGGTTTTTAAAATATCTCGTTTTTGAAGCATTTAAAAAGGAAAATCCTTGAGACATATTAATAGTAAAACTTCATTCTTAGCTTGCTTCTTAATTTAAGTTATTTGCTTTTATCAGCATTTGTGGCTGTCATGTTCACAGTTGTACTGTAATGAACTAATGTGATGTTCTACAAAAGCCTGTTTGAACTTGCGTATTCAACAAAGTGAGAAAAAAACAAACACAAAAACCTTGAGATGATGTGCTCCCTGATGAAAAACGTGTAAAGTGTACACATAAAATCGATACACTAACTGAAGAAGATGATTGAGAATATACGCTTCATTTAGAGGGGAGGCAACAGGGGAACTTTGTAGGGAAATTGGCTGACAAAATGAAAACAAAACAAAGTGACAAAATTCCTTATTTATTCTCAAAAAGTGCCAAAACAGCATTAAAACCAGCATAAAAAGTTTGAAATGTTTGAGCTTGAGCAAAAAGTTGTGTGACCCCGGGGATGCACAGAGAGAGAGAGGCACAGAAAAGAGGGAAATAAGAGAAGAAATATAATCAGTTCCTGATCATTTTCTAAATCAGTCTGTCTGAACTTTGTCTGTGTTACTGCTTCATGTCACAGCAAGCGTCCCTACTGTCAGTCGGGAAACGAGTCCGTTGACGCCAGCTGTCAACACGAGTTGAAATTTCACATTGTACACAATTTATCTCAAACCAACGTGTTCAGTGGGGTGAAGCTTTATCTTGCAAGTAGCTGAAAACCTAGATGAGCTGACTTTGAAGGAAGTCTCTCCACTGAGCGCTGCACTCACTCCACACTGCTCCTGTTTTGGAACCAATTGATAAGATTTCCCTGATATTGATCCGTTCTAAATAAAGTGCTCCATCCACATAGTGATCCATTTCTTAGCTCTTCGATACGTATCATGTTTTTGGATTTCAACATATCGAGCCGCTGTACATTGCTATACCCCTACTACCAGTTCTTCTTGTTTTATTACCAACTGCTTTTGCTGTTGCCAAAAAAGTAAGATCCCTGACTTCCTGTGAAATACAGATTTTTCCTGTATGTATTGCACCAAGGTGTTTAGAACAGAACAAGTAAACATAAACTCAACAAGTAGTGTGTAATACAGTATCATTCAGTCGTTTTGAAAATTGACTTTGGACCTCTAAATTCCCTCTTGAACCTGCAAATGTCCTTCCTGACTGTCACGAGAGACGGCAGAAATACATGTTTTATGTAATTGTAGGATAAAACAAAGCTTTTAGAAATCCCGACTACCTTCATAGAATATTGTTTTTCTGCCCCACCCCGTCCAAACTGTTCTGCAGCATCAGTCACAAAGGCAAAAAGGGACAGACAACAGCCAAAACCAATACAGGCACCACTCTTAAAACTATAATGCATCCGCTCTCTGCACAGCCAAGTTATTAAAATGTACCATCAATCCACATAATGCAGAGCAGCTTGTCTGGAACACTGTAATCTCATTAGCAGTTTCGAAAAGGTCTCACTGTACCAAAGAAACAGGTCATGTGGTCATATACACACACGGGTAAACTCAGGGGAAGTACAGTGAAAATGTACTATTTAAAATGATAGGCGTGTAGCTTTAATGTGTGCCAAAGACCTTAACACAAAGAACAAGCAGTAGACATAACAAACCGCTCTGAAAAGAGCATCCGAGTCCATATATCCATGACAGAGGTGTAACACTATGTTACTGTATTTTCAGTATGACTCCAAATATAACATGACAATCTCATTGGCTTTTTTTCTGGCTGAGAGATTCAAGGCTTCAAGGTTGAGCAAATTAATTTAAGAGTCACTATGTGTTTAGCTGCAGCTTTTCTCTGCCCCATTTACTATATCGAATGAGGCATCAGTGTGGGTTTGGCAGCTGACATAAGGTGGTGTGTGTGCCTGTGTGTGTGTGTGTGTGTGTTGAGAGCCCAGGCAGAAAGTAGATCTCAACCCACCATTTGTTGCAAAGTGATACCTGGCACCGTGAGAGGATTGGTAACTCCTTTTTTGAGATATACTAAAGTTTCTAACGTGCATCTAAAATCCAAAGACTTTCACTAATTTGCCCTATCACTCAACATGGTAAGCTTACTACCGCTGCTTGCTGATGTGAATTAATGCCACTGTAACTTCACATTCCCTGCTGAGCACTCCCAAATTGATCATAATCCTCAGGAAAATCCACGAAGGTGGAGACAAGAATTAACTTGTGCAAGAAACTGTCCCTAAACTATGGAAGATTAGCCAGAAACAAATGTATTCACCTGCTAAATTATGTTGAATAATCACATTCAAAAGGGGACAGAATTCATTATTTTCCACAATAAGTGGGGCTCCGTCTCATGATCCTTACAAAATTTTGCCTTGAAGATACATCGAGGGCCAACTACACTTAAAACCACAACCCACAATCAACTAATGATGGCAGAAATAGAACAGATGCCTTCACATATGTTGTAGCTGTATGTCACTGCAGAGGCCCCATTTCATCATACTGTATCTCTCACATCTACAACGTGGTGTTGCTCTGTTGGCGTGCGCTCACATTCAGATAAGATATTTAAGTTGATGGAAATTTGACCTGGATTTGATTCACAGCACTCACATGTTTTTCCATTTTCTTCTGTGATTTTCATTTTTCCTCTCTTTTCTACAGTACATTACCTTTTAAAATGTTGGAAGACACCGGATTCAATCAGTGTTCGCAGAATAACACATCCTAATTTTTTCTCTCATGCAGGCTCAGCTCATTTCTGCCATTTTAGTAACTATACTGATTTAGCCAGAGGCACTGAGCATATTCTGTGTTAGTTTAGTCTAACTGGAGGAAATGATATTTCCTTTTCTTTTGATAAAGGTACTTGTTATAATTTTAGCGGTATGACTCATACCCAATCATGCCGCAGTATATATTAAAAGTAGGTTAATTGTAGGCCTAATTACTAATGATGAACACTGTCTTGGGAAAAAAAGATTAATTTTCATGTCCCAAGAACTTCAAAAGCTTATAGGTTTTAATTGGCAATGACTAAGACTCAGACTGCCCCAAGGTCACAACACAATGGGCCTCATTCACCAACCGTTCTTAAGAAGAAATTTCTCCTTAAAACCCACTTACGCAGTTTTTGAAAAGATTCTGACATTCACCAATGTTTTCTTACGTGGGATTTGTTCTTAGGTAAGAACAGAATCTACGCACACTCAAGAGCACACTTATGCACATCCGAGTGCTGACATGTTTGTGCAAAGTAATTGGTTATTGCGTTTTCTTTAATTCTACAGTTGTGTAATATTATAGGTTTAATTTAAATTACATGTATTTAAATTACAATAATAGTTTTATCATTTATAATACTTTTTAAGAATTATTTTCATTATGTTACAAAGCATTATGGTATTTTAAGATAAATAAACGCTACACTAACACTTTGACTATGCACACTAGTGGTGCAATGACGCCATCAGCCCTTAGTTTCTTGTATTCCCGGCGAAATCCCCGGATACTTTCTCTTCTCTCTACTTTAATGTGTCACACAAACGAAGCACCTCTGCATCGCCACGCTCATTACTTAGACTAGTCGCCAGCAGGCAGACGAGAACGGGAACAGGTGAGCGTCACGTTGTGCCCCCTGAGTGATGCAGTTTATTTTTATGAAACGCCCAGAGAACCTGATATGGAGAGAAAAGAGCACCGGCAGCTTGTGAGAAGTGTCTGTGCGCAAGAAAAAGTCACGTTTCACCAAAGAGTAAAATCCAGTGGTGCTCGTACTGTGTACCAGTGAGTACCGGCCCACTTTAGAGCACTGGATCCATTTGCAGAGAGTGATGAATATTTTTTTAGCCTCGGATTTGAGATCAAACCATATTTTTTTACTTCATCAGATGTGCGCCCTTCTCCGTTTTTTTGTTGTTATTTTATATCCACTACTGACGCTACGAAATACGACAGCTCGTTTGTTGTTCACTTCCTGCAGCAGTACCTCCACTTCAGAACTACTGAAGTTTTTCTTATGTTTGGAGTCCGGAGCTGCGCCATCTTTAGACGGGGCATTCTTGATTTCACTCTCAACTTCTCTTTTCAATGTCTGTGTGTGATTTGTGTGTGGCCCTGCAGTGTCATGCCCTTTTGTGGGGATTGGCGGGGCGTTTACCGATGCCAATCAGGAACAACTGGCACGCGCTCTCAACTTACGAGGACAATGGGATTCATCATTATAAGAAGACAGGTGCAAACAATTCATTGGTTTCAATTCATTTCATTGGTTCAATCCGACAGACTTTTCTAAGGTCCTTTCTTAAGAACAAATTTAAGAAAAAACTCCACCAGCATTCATATGAGCATGTGGTGATATGCTACATATTCTATGAAACGCAAAGAATAAAAAATTGAACAGGTGAAACAAGGTGCAGAAGGGGACTTGGTCAACTGGAAAAGGTAAAGTATCAGTCAAAGACTGCTAGCTAGGCTTTTAATAAGAAAACTCCACATGGGTACCTTTTAATGTACCGGAATGTGATGTTGGAGTTGAAAGAATTAATCGATTATTTCATCAATAATTGGACAGAAAATTAAGCAGTGGTTATTTTAAAAAATAGGTGAATCATACATTTTTCAAGCAAAATTGCCATGCTTTCATTGGTTCAAACTTCTCAGTTGTTAGGAGTTGCTGCTTTTCTTTGTCCTGTATGACAGTAAACTGAATCTCTTCACTATTGTCAGACATTAAGTAGACCAAACGATAATTGATTAATCAAGAAGTGAATTGGCAGATTAATTGATAATGAAAATAATCGTTGGTTGCAGCTCTGGTGATACGCAAGTTCAGCTTGAAACATGCACACAGATTAGACAGGACGATTAAACATGGTGCAAAAACTGTTTTGATAAGACTGCAGACATCTGAACTTCAATTTTGACACCACACTGACTAAACTTACAATATTTCAGATGCTCAACAGAGGCACAGGCTGCTGTCCATTTGATCCTCCATAACTCATTGTTTTCCAGTCAGCAACTCAACAGTCCAGACTGTTCAGTGTGTTTGTTCTGTTTATTTACTCTCTACAATTAAAGTTGCCTCCAGGGCAATCAATATGGGCAGTACCTCATGTCGGATTTATAAAAGCTTTTCACAACATAAACTTGTCCCTGGATTCCCTCTCTCACCTCTGCATCCCTAATCCTCACCCGCTAGACCCCCACCCTCCCCAACCCGAACCCACCCCACCCCACCCCACCCCACTCTGCCCTGCATCTGTTGGCCTGTGTGTTGGTGTTGAAGGGAAGGCCTATCCTGTCGCTTCAGGCTCTAGACAGTGCATGGGGAATTATTGCTTTGCCCTTAATGCTGTAGGTCATACATAGAGCTCCAGCAGTGGCAAGCCACGGAGAGAATACCAGAGATGAAGAGATCATGTAATTCAATGGGCCTCACTGTTGGGACACTTAAACAGTCCTAGATTGACAGGGATTGCTGTCTATGTCCTTGTCATAATCAGATTCAGTGGCTCAAAATGATGAATCCCCACTGGCATAATTTCCTTTGAAAAGCAAACAAACTGATGTATTTGGAAGGGTAAGGAGTCACTGCTGCTTCAGGATCTGTCTGTAAACCTTTGTTGGTGCGTTCAGTCAATGTTTGACTTGTTTGTTCAATAAAACACATGTATAGAGGTGGAAGCTGTTCATTCACTATATAATACAATTGGCCCCTCATTCACGTGTTCACACACACTCACAAACCGATGGCCGCGGAGCTGCCATGCAAGGCGCTGACCTGGCCTTCAGCGTCTTGCCCAAGGACACTTCAACACGTGGATAGAGGGAGCTGGGGATGGAACCGCCAACCCAGAGATTAGTGGACGACCTGCCTTACCTCCCGAGCCACCGCCGCCCCAACTTTTTGTGACCTCAATTACAGCAACCAAATCATATCAAATTAGGTTGTGTCTGGATTTTTCAATTCGGTGTGACATCTGTGATAAGATTGGAGTTTGGATTTCATGAGACTCAAAGCTACAGGAAAGTCAAAATCAGGAATTTGTAGCAAAATGTCTTGAATACTAATTAACATCATTTCCCTGCTGTTTCTTTATTTTATGGCTCACGTTCTTGGTTTTGACCAGATGTGAACAGTATCATCACAAAGGTAGCTTTGAAATATGGAAAACTGCTCTGCATTGCCTTTGATGGGCGATTGTCAGGTCATTAGTCTAATTAGAGTTGTGACCTCGCCGTCTTGCTGATCTTTGTGCCGTGTGAAACAATGCAAAGCCAATTACAGGACAAACCTTTCCATGTGGCAGAATCTTACAAAATCTTAAGCAACCTATTTATATGCAGCACACATTTCAATCAGGGGTCAATACAAAACAAGATTTAGTACAGGATTTGGCAAGCTCCATTGTTGGCATTGAGTGGAGCTCAGTAACACGTTTTTCTAAATGAACTGTGGATTGATAGTGATTCCGTATTTGTTACGTACACATATTTTACTGGCTGTTTGATGTTCTCTAGGCTTTTCTTTATACCAAGACCCCTCAAGGGGGCATGTAGACATTGTTACACATAAAATGCAAGGTAAACAGAGAAAAAGTAAGGGGACAGTGACACTTTGGTAAATATACAGCAGTTACATAAAAGTAGCCATTATACCTTTAAGAGGCTTAGCGAGATTGGTTAACTCTTTGATGTCCTTACTAGTGAATTATTTTTCAGATTTAACAGTGCTTGGTTTAATCCAATAGATTAGTTTAATTTATTTGTCTAATCGTCAGTCTTCAGTGTTGGAGCATAATCATAGTTTCCTGCAGCTTTCGAAGAGTAGGCAGTATTATGGTTCCATTAGATTGACAGGGACTTCCATTTATTGCCTTTGCTAAAATCAAACAAGTACAAAGCAAGGAGTGTGCAGCTAGAATGCTTTTATTGTGAAGAAGCTGCTTAAATGTTGACTGAGGTTGGCCACTGAGGGTTACTCGTTGGCTTGTGTTAGTCTAAATGTCTCGCAAAATTGATTCAAAATAATGATTAAGAAATGGTCTTCATTAAAGCTCGGTGACGGTTTACGGAGTCTTACAGGAACATAGAACTATCGCAAGCGTTTCATTGACAGCAGCTCCTGTTTTTTACGTTGAGCTAATGTTATAAATGACTTGATGAATAACAACAGCGTTCTCAACTTTTATGTGAAGCGTGCTAGCCGTGAGCCCTTGGTAGGGAGGCCGCTCGAGTCAGGCAGAGAAAATTGAATTTGCGCACATCCACCCAGGCCTGTCTTTTAATGCAGCATGGCATCATCAGATGTTGGAGGTTGCATCAAAGCAACTGATGTAACCAAAGTCCACAAAAACGCATCAAACCACAGTATTACATTAGTATGACTATCATGACAAGAGGGGAATTTATAAATGCAATTTATACGTTATGTTGCATTGGCAAACCCGTTTAAGTGTCTGGAACTGCATCTTGATCTTTAAAAAAAAATAAAATTGAAAGTGGAATTGTGTCTTCCAGAAGAGGATATCTGTGCTTTCCTTTTGAAAATGACACATTTCACCCAGAATGCTCTTCACCTGATCTATGGATGAATGAGCCGTGGCCGCAGCGGCCCTTTATAACTGAATGGAAAATACTGTTGACATTTAAATCCTGATGCTGCCTCTGCAGTTCAGTGTATCTAAATGTTCCAGCACTTGCGTCATTGTTATTGAGGACCCTTGAAGGTCAGTGTTGAGTGAACATCCTTTTTAACATTCTTTGATGACAATTTACAGAAAAGAAATGAAAGTCTGAAAGGGCAGTATGGTTTGACATCAACTGTTTGGCCTGGGAAAGACCTGCATCTGATATTGTAAGTGTTTGTAATACAGCGATGTAAGACGCCACGTCTGATTGTGTAATATAACTCCAATACCACAATCTGAACCTGGTAAAATGTATTTTTTCACATCTTTATATTCTGTAAGGAAAATGAAGTTTGCAGAGAGGGCTTTTAGCAACACAACAAGTCATCACACATTCTATAAAAAAGGTGCCTACCCACATGAGTCATCCAAATTATACACCAGCAGTGAAAGATACATTGTTGTACATCAACATCAGACGTTGTAATTTCCTGTGCAAATTAAGAATCCCAACTGGGGGGAAAAATTAGTCTCTGGCGCTCTTTTCTGAATCACCCGGAAGGCATCAGTTCAAACTGCCTTCAAACGAATTATCAGGACAGCTGAGGGTCTGTCTGTCTGTCTGTCTGTCTGTTCCTTTTCTTTCCTTTTCTTTTTTCCTTTGTATGTTTATCTTGTCCAGCTTTGTTTCTATTGCTCCAGTTTACATGGCGTGACTACTTTCACAATAATGGGTTGTCTGGTTGATAAAACTTAAATGCTTTTGTTTGTTGACGTGCATACGGAATGATGCACGGATGAAAAACGGATTACAGCTGTGTTGATGGAGAAGAAACTAACTTGCCAGCAGAATCTGTCCGAAGGCAGGTTTGTTGAGCAGGAACAATCACGCAGGCAAATACAGAACTATGTGTGTGCCTAATATTGTAGGCTTACTCCACCTGCGGAACTGCAACGTTTACAGTTTAACTTTAACATTAAAACCGAGTCTTTTTGAAGAAGTTAGGACCAGCCAAAATATGCTCACTTTTCAAAAACGTCCTTACTCCCGAGGTTTAAAACTCCAATTAGTTCTAGTCCTCACAAAGGTAGACATACACACTCACACACCCTTTATAGCAGGTTACAGGCCTGTGAGCTGTATCATATTTGGACATTTGTTGGAATTTATATGAATTACTTGGTTCACTGTGAAGCTTTCAGTTGCTATTTTCTTTATAAAAGGTACAGTATATTGGGTTGGGCAAAGCTTCTAAATGCACATTATTACAAATCATGGTCGTTGTACAGTGTGCTTGTCAAGTTTTTACAGTTGGTTTGGTCACTGGCAGGAGAGTCTTCTTTTCCCACAGACAGCAACAAAATTAAGAATTAAGTGTGAAAATTCCCCATGAACCTCCTCCACACTCAGAAAATGATGTCTCACCAACAATAGTTCTCTTGTTTCTCTTGTCCTTTTGTTATTAAGCATGTAAAACATCGGGGTGTTAAAGTCCTCCAAAATCACACACTCAGCCTCTGCCTTTGGAGCTGCCAAGCTGCAAAGTTGCCCTACTGCAACTTGAAGTAAACTAAAGAAAGAAAGTAAATGCCTGATATTGTTTCAACACTACTTGACTTTAATCGGCCAGCCACATATTTCCAGGCCGTACTTCCCTCACGTGACCTGGCAGCCGACCACAGAGAGAGGGGAGATGGCGTTAACACACCCGAGTGCAGCGATAAGGCATTACGATGGCGGCTGCGGTCTGTACCAGCAGCAGCTGGGTTGGCGTTGGCTGATGAAGAAAGATTGTCGATGCTCTTAAACCTTGAAGAATGAAAGTGAAGATAACTTGATATCCGTCCTCCCTGCGGCTGATGTGTAATGATCCTGCATGACTGACACTAAAAAAAAGCATTTTCTATGAACTGATAGTCTGACTCTCAATATACTGGCTTTAATCAGGCCCACAGCGAGCAATATTGCCTATCTTCTTTTCAGACTCAGCTTAGATCTCATATCACCTCACCTTTGGGGAAAAAAATAAATTAAAATGTTGGCAGTGACTTTTTTTTTCTGCCGTTGTGTACTGATGGAAGATATCTGAGGCTCCCTTGCTTTTAGCTGAGATGACAAGCACACTCATTCAATGTCAAAGCCCCCAGGGCCGTATTAATCAATGGGCATTATCCCAAAATCACATTAATGGTTCTCACTTACAGCTAGCCAGTAGTGTAATCTTTCACTTTAGCTGCTTGTCATCTGTGCTGCCACTGGAGGAGTAATACTCAGCGGGGCTGGTGAAGACAGGAGGGTGACACACCCAGACAGTTCCACCCCTTGAACCAAAAACCAAATAGAAAACATTAGAATTATGCAATATTAATTAGGCACAGCAGACGGGTGTCCCACGGGAAATAGGTGTCAAGCAAATTTACGTAAATGTCCCACTGCGACACATCTCAGGCCACTACTAATTCAGCCAGAGTGGAAAGCCCATCCCACTGAAAATGATTCAGTTGGCCACGACACAGATGTCTGCTGTCTTTCATGTGCAAATACGAGGAGGCATCTCTGCCAATGGCAACTAGTCGCAGGTCAGACTTGTGCAAGCCATGATGTAATGAATAAAATCAGGAAAATACTGAGTTTTAAGATGCCCACTAGAATCCATCATTTAGCTGCAGATCTCTTTTTTCAATTTGAATCATTGAAAAAAATAGTTTCCGGCCATATTTTGGCACTGGCCCCGTCTCATTTGACTTTGTATGCAGCTACAGAGCGACGCGCCTCGGGGCCTGCTGAAAGGGCACACTGTTTTCAGGTATGTCAGACAGAATTATAACCCAGTGGGAAGGTTGTATTTGATGGTAAAACCAGATTGTAGTAATTTAGATTTGTATAATGGATTATATAATTTCCACGTTTGTTTGCAGTCATCCACACAATGCTACATAATGCAGCTTAAGAGCTGGCTTTGGCAGTAAATATAAATTCTCTATCTATTTCTATCTGTTTTCAGTTATAAGTGTTTCATTAGAGGGAAATGCAAAGAGTGTATTGACTCAACAAAGAAATTAACTGGAATTACCTTAAGGTTAGATTTAAAAGTAACCACTAGGGGGCAGCAAACACACTTTGAGCAGCTGTACAACAAGAACTGGCTTACAGCGCAGGGAAACGGGCCGTTCCCGAGGAGCTTGACGTTGTGTTAACAAAGAAAAAAAGTAAATGACTGTCTTTTCCCATCATACCGTGAGCAACAGTGATCTCATGTTGCATGCACAGCGGGAGCGGTTTTCCCCCACAACAGGACAGTGTGGTAAAAGGTGTTGTTCACCATGATGACGTGTTGGAGGTGTGCTCGTTTGCGCAGAAAGGGCTCGTCCCCTGCGGCTCGTCATCTTACAGCAACTGCTCCCTGTGGTCGGTCGTTTTCCCGCTTTTTGTCAGTGGATCGTCTTGAACTTTGCAAGCCGGGAATGAAGAAACGTGCCTTGTTTGGTGGACGAGTCGCCACTAACTTTGGTGACAAACACAGTACGTTTCCTGTGGCTGCTTCACAATAAAAGTCACCCTGGTTTGCCAGTTAATGTTTGCAAGAAGTAGACAGGGAGGCTTCCATTAATGAGATAAAATAACAATGTCTATGCACATGTTGTTTCCTGTGAATCCCTTAGGGTATGCAGTTTGAATCCTGCATAGCAAAGTTGGACCCCTGCAGCAACAATGACAACTACTGTATAGAAAGTGTTGACTAATCTTTCATCTTTTTTCTAGGAGTTTCTAGGAGTTTGGTGCACTGATGTAGAAACTGAAACACATTAAATTGAAAACATAAAAACTGATTTCACTGCTTTTAATTAACCACTACAGCCGAGGGCCTTTCTGTTGAGTGTCATTATGAAAGCACTGTTAGAAGGACTGAAAATAAACATGGATGTTGCATTAATGTGAACACTGACAATTAAGGATGTACCAATTATCCAACCTTCTGTCTGTGCTGATGAAAACACAACCATTTGTATGATTGAATTTGACCAATTTATGTTTATAAAGTCTTTATATTTTCTGCCTACTTGTTAGCTTCACATGCCACAAGTCTGGTGAGTGGTCTCGCTGCGAGAAACATCTGGCCTCCCAAGAGAGGAAAACATTGCTGCCCTGCGCCACTGAAACACTCAAACCAATTAGAGCAATGAGTCATAAGCAGTACACACAGTGTGCTGCTGGGCACATGAAATGTGACACAACTTCATCCACAGCAGCCCCAATCTGATTGTCTTGATACAAATTAGATAAACGCCATGTTATACAGTTTATCATGCAGCCACCAAGATTCCAGGCTAGTGGAGATCACGACATGATACCCGAGTCAGTGTTAAGAGCCAGAGTGCAGTGATGATAAACGTCTGGACATGGAGACACGTCACATGCAGTTGTTTATTCAGTTTTCTCTGTGTGCAGGGTTCTTAATAACAGATGTTTTTTCAGTCCAACAGTGATCTAGAGTTTGCAAACTCATGTCTGAAGGTGTAAGTTTGCATAACATTAAAAGGATTAATGTCAGTTATTTTGTTAAACCTGCATTAATGGATTTTTTGGCCACTTGGGGGCAGCAGAAACAAGCTGGTATGGTGAACATGAATGCAAACAGTTTCCTATTTACACATCCAGCAGACAGAGAGCAACATTAGCATTCATTTGGAGTCGTGTTTCTGTACACCAGATTAATGTACTACGGTATACGTACTATACTTTAACTCTGTTTTGGTCTCCACTAACTCCTGAGGGAAATATCTGTCTCTCCAGCTGCTAAATGCTCCACTCTGTTCACCAGCTAGTTGCCAGCTAGTTTGCCATTTGGTGCTGGGCATGTCACGTACAGTTCTTTTATCAGAGCTTTCTCTCTGAAAACAGCTGCCTGCTGCTGATGAGAGCGGTGAGATTGGACCTAAACTGCAGAATTGGGTGATAGTTCTCTGAAGTTTTGTCACTATGAGCGACCCTCTCACATTACACTTCATCATTTGATCCACTGTTAATATAAAAATATGAAATAGAAATTATACTGTGTTCTTGTTATATCCTGAAGAGATGATTTTTTATTTAATCCATGTCCCTGAATAGAGAAGTCCTGTATATCAGTCTTTCCACTGCACAGTATTTGTAGATACTTTATGCAAAGTCAGCATGTACAAGTAGCTGACACGGTGAGTCCTTTGGTGTTTGATTGTTGCATTTTTAACTTAGTACAAGAGTACAACAAGACTGGTAATATAGGACACGACTGAGACAAAGATATATTTTTAGGTCATGGAAATGAGTGCACCATGTTAACAGTGCAGGTGAACTTGATCACTTAACATGCCTGCCTCAGAAATGCTTCTGTGTTGCAGTCACTCTCAGTAGTTTTTACACCCTTGCTTCCTTTGCTTTGCTCATCGGACCAAGTTTACCGATTCGGAATTGCCTTCTAGGAATTATCCAAATACTGGAAAACTTACATGATTTTACAGCTGCATCGGCATAAATTGAGGTACAAATACACCAAACTGTCAGCCTAACAGAGTGGTCAAGAAATAGGGAGGAGCACCCCGTCCTCGTTAATTATAATGCTCGGGGAACTCGAGCAGTAGCCTGGCTTTTTATGTGTTCCTAAACAGGGACAAATAAAAGAAAGCAGGAGATATCAAATACAAATCACAGTCAACAAATAACAAATAAGCTAAAAGTAAAGATAAGATAGTGGATAAAGTACTATCCAGGGAATAATATTCTGATTTTCAGAATCAGATCATTTATATTGTTTATAATAGATAATCAGTGTGTTTCATGGGCAGATTCACTCGTGCTGAGCGGAGAAAATAGAACTGACGCCAAAGCCATCGCTGCAGATCGTGAGCGCTTCCTGTCTGAACAGCCCAATTGGTTAACGCGGGCGGCGAAAGGAAGCCTGCAGCGCTTCAGGATGCTTACGCCTCCTGTGTGTCCCCGGCGTAAAGCTATAGATTTGCCCTATTTGGCCAAATGAAACTTTGGTGTCAGGCCAGTCAGTATGACAAATTAAATTATGTCTGCAGTTGGTGCAGAGGCCGACACATCCCTGCATTCAAATGCAACAGTATATTACTGGCCTTTCTCGGCACCAAAGTAAAACCTAAGACATCACAGACCTGCCTGGATGATGAACATGAATGTTCTGTGAGCTTTTTACTGACGCCATGGCTGCTAAGAGCAAGTACTGCAGTTACGGTACTTACCTCTTAGAGCTATTTGCAGCTTCCTGTGTACAAAAGTACTTTGTGCAGCATAAAAGGAAAAATCATAACAGAGACACTGTACATTTCACTTTTGTTGTATTTTCCTGCTTCCTGTGTAAGCTAGCCAATTATAGGCAATAGTGCATTTAAATATTATTTGCTGGTTCCAGATTCTCTAACATGAGGATTTGTTGCCGTCTTTTTCGGACATTTTGTGTTATATGCATAACTAAATGATTAATTGATTAATCAAAAACACAAGTTAGTTTCAGCCCCAGTAGGCTATATCGCGTCATGTCAAGGTGTTTTTAGTGTAGCGTTTGTTGAGTTTGATGAAATTGTTTTTTAATGTTAAGAGTAAAAATCGTGTTTTTGCCAGTCAGAATGAAGCCAAAGTCAAGATGTTTAACAACCACACAGAAAAGAGTTGAATTAAATGTTTGTTTAAACGTATTCGCCACATTCCAAATGGAGCGAGTTTGTGCATGCTCACAGAGGTCGCCGAACCACGTTTTTGAATGTGTAGGAAATTATTTTTAAAGTAGCATTTGGCAAGGCATGCTGAGAAAAATACAGCCTTTCACTGCAACAAACGTCTTTAATGAATTGGACTTCACAAAATGATCATTCACTGTGTCGAAGAATCACACTTGGTATTTTACTTCATCTAGTTTTTCCTTTTATTCTACCACCGTGCCCCTGACATGACATTCATTTCATTTTCTCAAATCATCACGGGTTCTTTGCATTATGGATAATTGATTTGTATGCTAAGTGATTTCCCTCTTGTCGTTCACTATTGGCCTCGGAGTAATTCACCGGGTTAAAGCATCTCAGCACTTATTATAATATAACATACTGTATGCCTGGGGGAGGGAATCAGAGAGCAAATATGTCTCTGTCATCTGGCTTTATAGGAGCTGTTAAAATCATATTTTATTGGTGTACTTTGAATCTTTGAATTCCCCTCTTACGTACAGTCCTCTGTTTAATTTTCATTTATGCTCTTCAGTCTAAAATGACATTTTAACAATCCCGTTCAGCCATATAAAAGAATCAGGGAAAGAATTTAAATGTTACGTTGGGAACAATCAGCATAAACATTTGCTATCCAGTGCACACAAACAGAAGTCTGCTCCACTATTCCACACCACAGCCGTGAAAAGAGAGAAAATCACTGTTATCACCTGCATCTGCCAGCGCAAAGCCCGGAAAGTAATGTCAGTACCGTGATATCAAACAGCGGGAAGTGATGAAACTCCGCACAGATTACCTGAGACAGTTGATTACTGCACCGCCCAAGATGGTGATTTACAACATCACGGACAATGCATTCATCAATGTTTGTTTTACACAAACGGTGCATGAATAAGAATGCTCAAGTCCTGATATGATTCCTTGCAGCTAAACAGGGAAGCTGACACCCTCCATCTGATCTATTACTCTACACACATCCATTTAAGAGATGACTCTTTCAGACTTGTTAAAAAGTGTTACGTTCATGTAATATTGAGAGAGAGCAGGACATGTTTGCTCGGCTGTCACTGACTGTCCTGCTGCTTGTAAATAGGAGCGGGGATGTCTGTGTTTTCCACTGCTCTAATGAAATCAATCCTCATCTCCTCAACACTGTCCTCGTTATTAAAACATGGAAATTGTTTGCATAACAGATCACTTCAAAACATCATTAACCATGCATACATTCACATCTCATTGACTTTGCCATTATTCATGTGATTTATATAATTATCTGTCGAAAGCCTCGTATCTCGAAAATGTCATGTTTTTGATGGCAGTGCATTTTTGACATGATTGCGGGTTTCATTCCATCACACGATAGCGATGCAGATATGCAGTCATGTGTTACTACTCCGCGATAAATGCAATGCGCTAATTCTTTAATTAAAAGAAGAAAACATCATTACAGGTTGAGATTATCAGAACAAGACAAAATTCCCCTCCTCTGATTGTGCCTGAGCTGAATTTTATCTCCTTGACATCTCCGCAGTTAATCACTTATATGTGATAGCAAATCAAATTAATCTGCATAATGTGTTGTGACTGGGTCCAGAATTTAATTTTCTACAGATTGATACTTTTGGTATCTGTTCCAATGTTCTTAAACTGAACTTGACCAACCCACTTTGCAAGGGGCATTAACTGAATCTTTTTTTTTTGTGTGTGTACACATTTTGCCTCTCTTCCTTCACGCCTACTGATGTTGTAGATGTAGTGCTTGAAATATTTGGCATTTCCTTCACCTTTAGTTCAAAGCCTTCATTATGTAAAATGTAACTTTGAACTGACACTGTGTAACTTTTCAAAAGAGAAATAAGTTTTATTCATGCGCGATAAAACACACCCTGGCTCACTTCAACACACTCGGGAGATTTACTGCTACAGCCTTACTGGGCTGGTATGATTGATTGAATTGTTTTATCACAAAAGTAAAACAATTGAAATGTCTCAATCAGGTCGGCCAGTGATTATTGCCACATTCATGTCATATGGGAGCTACTGAAATACCAGTTTCCGACTTGTAAATACTGTTCAAGTCAACATTTGAGTCATCGTTTATAACTTTAAACTTGGATTTTTCTGAAAACTGTGTGAATGTGGCATACGTCATACGTCTCTAAAGCATCCGACTCAAGAGAAGCTTTGGAAGTGAGGGGAGACTGTAGCTGGTTGGAGGGTTATAATGTTATACTATAATTATTATTATTATTATTTTTTTTTTTTTTAAAGAAAAGACTGGGATTGGACATGTCGCGACCTAAACTGGTTTCTTGTATTGTCTTGTTTACACTAAGTTATCAAGGAGTTAATCCCACAAATGAAGATTCTAACTTGGATCTTTTGTCCTTTTATCCGTCCTCTTTCCTCTGTGTTTTCCTTTTTTCTTTTTGGTTTCAGAATCATACTTTTAAGAGCAGATAACATTTCAAACAAATTAAGGACAGAGGAACACACAAGGACTGAGGGTTTGTTCTCTCCATCTATTCAGAAGTATAGTTTTGGGTCTTCAAACAGAGCTTTTTTGTATGTTTCAAAGTCTAGATCAAAGACGAGATGATCAAGCATTTTTTTTCGCAATGAGGGCCCTTAAACTTAGGAACAACTTGCCTGGGGAAATATGATGAGCTAACTGTAACTTTTTTAAAGACACAACATAAAAGTCATTTTACAAACTTGTGATGAAAATGTATTATTGCTGATATTATGCTGCATGAACACTGCCAGTGTGTTGTCTGGGGGCTCAGTGTGGTGTGAAGTTTTGACGGACTGATTTGCAACTTGGGCCTTATTTTGCCACTTATTTTGCATCATCATCCTGATGATTGAACACAGTTCAGTTCAAATTACTTCAGTTCTCCTGAATGGGGCTAACAGAGCAACTTTCTTTTTTAAACTGTTAAATACCTACCGTGTGCCTGAAATTTACCATGTACCATTTATCGTGTACCTTGCATTTTGGTGTTTTCAGTTTGGTGGAAAACTTTTCTTATTCTTGTGGATGATTAACTTAGAGTACAGCAGACATCATGATATCTACATGGAGAGCTGGTTATATTACAAGTTATATTACAATATATTACAAGTTCTTATCAGTCAGAAACAAAATCTGAGAAGAAATCTTTGTAAAATGACAATTTTGTACGTTCAGCTGTCACATAGGAAGGAATCCATCAAGTAGGTGGCAGAGAGTTTCCCCACCCAAAGTCACATCTACAGTAACTATTAAGCCACAGGACATAATAGGCCTTGAGTGCGTACAGTACATTAATAAAAAAAAAAAAAGGTCAACTTCGTACTGGATGGATTTTTTTGTTATTACACTCTACTTTAAAAAATGTAGAGAAAATGTATTGACAGAAAAGTTGATATAAAGAGGACTCGTTGTGCGTCGTAAACAATAGTAAATGATCACAATCAGCAAATGAAACATATTGATACCCATTCTCTGGGGGTTGAGCTGTGTGGCAGAACACTTCTGGTTTTGACTCTCATCCCTTTGTGTGTGGAGTTGTGCATGTACTTCTCCATGATTGTGCAGTTTTCCTACAGTTCAGGGTGTCTCAGCGTTTATTCCAGTGAATTGGCCATGCATGTAGGTGTGAATGAGAGCATGTCTGTCTGTGTCGGCCTATTAATTATAAATGTGCAGACATCAGTGATTTAAGCATGTCGTGGGCCACAAGTCAAAGTGTCAACCCTCATTGATTTTTATTTGAATTGAAAGAACATGTGTGTCACACAGCAATGCCCTTCAAACCGTTTAAATTGCATTGCTCGTTGACCCTGTCCTTTATGCCAACCCACACCGAAACACTGTGTTATTTTTGAGATCTTAATCCTTCCAGTTCCTGTGTTTTAGCTGCAAACGTCTGCACGAGTGGATAGCCATGTGACCCTCAGTAGCTATAAGTGGGTAGGAAAATAAATCATCATTATAATTTGATGATAAAGTGTAAAAGAAAAGTGCCTTATTATCATCACAAGTGACTGAGTGGAGCAGGACTTTTGTATATATCTGTAGATTGCAAGCTTCACATTTTATTGGTACGTCCTTTGCTCTGCATGAGCACAGCGATGGCAACTGTAAATATGGTTCAAGCAATCAGCAGTAGGACTGATGCAGAGTTCAGCCTCTGGTGCTCTCAGACAGCAGGCGATGCCTGTTTGCATGTTAATTGGTTAAGCCCTGCCAGGCTGAGAGTACAGAAAATACTGCTGACTGACTTGGTCTCTTTATTTACTGCTACATGACACTGCCTGCCTGTGTTTTTGTTTTTTAATGGTGTCTTATACAGAAATATGGCTGATAAGTATAATATTTTTGAGCAGTGATGCATCTAGATAATACGCAGACAGAGGGCATCGTATTACAAAGTGCTTGCAGTACTTTGTCCACAGCACTGTGTATGGTTCAGACAGGCTGGAAAACTAAAGATAAGTCATATTTCCAATGTTTGCAGAGCTTGTTTGCAAATTAATGAGTTTCACCAGTATAAAAGCGACATTAATCTAAAGAGACAGATGCCAAATTCAGTTCCAGCTGGATCTGGGACAATGTCAGCCTCAGACACTTGTCAGAGTGCAACTTAATTTAACCTGTGTAGAAATAAACCTGAAGGTGGTGTCAAATCATCTTCAAATGGGGCAGTATGCTGTGAATTTTTATCAGAGATGTATCACCCTTCAAGTGTTTTATACTTAGTGTCATATTCTGTATGTTGAGGTGACTTCTTGACAGTGTTGAGAGGTAACACTATGTAAGTAATGTGTTAATATATTTACATTTCTTTTCCCACTAACAGTAGCACTGCTGCAGGAGAAGTTAAAATGTAACCTGTTTTTGTAATGCATATATTTAAATAGGTTACAGTTTTAACACAATTATTCCATGGTGCTTTTATGCAGATTTTATATCTTTAAGAGCCCTTTCATTTGTTTAATATAACTATTGATAAATGCATGCAGTGATGAGCTGTTACCAGTCAGCAGCTGCTGTATTGGGAGGACGCAGACTAGTCTGTGAAGACAGATGTTGAGGGAAAAAAATAATAAAATGTACAAAATTGAATTTCAGGGAATGGATGCTTTGAAAAGTAGAGGTAGTGTCATCATTTTGTGTGTAAGTCTTGGAAAATAGGATTATCACAGTGGAATGTATGTTATGTCCAGATCAGACACACCTGTCCACTGGTTGACATAGAAGTCTTCATGTCTGTAAGCACTGACTGTGTAGTAGACTATTACCGTGTAATAAAAGCCCTGACATGGTGTTTTATTTCTGTTATGTGCTTTTCATTTTCTTCCACTTTTGTTGGTTTTAAAAGCACGAAGTAACCCCATTATTCTTTTTATAAATCAATTTATTATTTAGGCTTTGAAATATCAGGCACTGGTGAAAAATGTACGCCACAATTCCCCAGAGTCCCAAGGTCATGTCTTCAAATTGCTCTTTTTATGCGACCAGTAGCCCAACAAAGATATCATATTTACAATGACATAAAACAGAGAATTTTGAGACGCTGGAACCAACAAATGTTTGGCATTTTGCAAAATAGTTTGGGAATAATTTCCTGTTGATCGACTGAATGATTAATCGTCATTGTATCAGCAGTAAAACCCAGGACTGCTTGTTGCATCGTGTCTGGCCGTGCTTTATCATCACATTTATTATGAATGCCTCTACACACCAAGACCTTGGCGCAGGTGCAATTTAATGCACTGATACAGGATCGCTTTCCATTTTTTTAAAAAGCTCATCAATCCAAGTCGTGATAACAGATTAGCAAAAAGGGAATATTTTGTCTGAGACTATATATGATGGGCTTCTAACTGTTGACTGATACAAATAGGCCATAAACCTTCATCAATAAACATTACATTGCCTGAATGGATGATTTAATCCCATTACTTGAATATAATCAAACAATAAGACTGTTTATTCACAAGAATTCAACTTCTTTCATCCATTTTTCTCCATGTAAAGTCTAATTTTCTCACTTTTCTGTGCTGGAAATACACATTGTTTATATAAACCAAATGTCCCCTGAACAACGCTGTGATTTGGTTCTTCAAATTTGCAAAGCCACAGAAGCTCGGTACCTTTTCATTACTTTGGCTGATTACCCAACAGTCTAACAAATGGCTTGTGTTTGCGATTGGCTCATTTCACTTATGAACTAGTGAAGGCAGAAGCAATCACACAAACTGGTGTGTGGCTGCCAGGCCACTCCTGGGAATGTTAGACAGTTATGAGACATTAGGTGGGTCTTCATAGAACCTAACATTCCATTAATAATCAGGATAGCAGGCCAAGCCGAATAACAGTGCCTCATGTAACCACTTCAAACTCATGCCCTTTATGACTCGAGGTTTCATTTGGTATAAAAGAGGTGGTAGAAACCTTTATATAATCTGTTTAAGCAGATCTCAGAGGATAATAGTCATATAAGCTGTGTAAACCATCAACTCTACTGGGTTGGAATGCAGAATATTTTCTCCGCAGCTGTTCTGCCAACATAAAATTGACTGTGGCGTGTTTCTGGAAATGTGGATGTAAAACATATCATATTCTTAGAAACGTTCAAATTTTCAATCTGAGCACAGCAGTGACTTAAAAGTACTCTATGGAGTTTTTAACTGGTTATGAAACAGTGTCAGTTTAATGCCGGTTTTTCCGTGACATCAGACGAAACGGCGCTGGGGTTTTGCTCTGGCTGAATTTGAGCTGCTTCGGACGCTAACTAAAGGTCCGTCTCTGGAGCTGCCGCCCGCTCTCCTCCCGGCGAAGTAGTCTGCTTGCAGCAGGGAGTGAAATGGAGGGAACATGTAATCTAACATTAGGTGAAACACTACCGCCTTTGTCCACAGGGGCCGCCAAAATCAACACAAAATAAAAAGTCTAACCCGAGGCTTCAAAATGGTAATCCACAAACCAATGGGTGATGCCACGGTGGCTATGTCCATTTCTTTTATACAGTCTATGATCCTTAGCCATTGATGATTACAGAGTAGACTTTTTTTTTATAGGTGACAGATTACTGGGGGTTGGGATTGTTATTTTAGTAACCATGTTTGGTGATTAGAGGATTGTGTCCCCTTCAGGTACTCCTCATGAGCTCAAGTTTTGCTTAATTACAAGTTTCAAAATAGAATGTAAAACAGTACAGCTAGTATTTTGGTCGATGTTTAAGTAGTTTGCCATACAGCACAGAAACGTACAAAAACAATAAAAAATCCAATTTTTGTTCCTTTTGTAAGACAAAGGCAGTCTATTAAGTACCTAACTTCATGTTCACACCCAATAAAACACCATACTGATCTCTGATGCCGTTTAGTTCAGCTAGCAAATTTGTAAGACCTGTCACCAAAACTGCATGATGTTTTAATGCTGCGATATACAATTATGTAATTTCTTTGGCAAGTTTTTTCTAAAAATAGATTTCTTTTAAATATTTCAGTAGTAAACGCCCACAACCTGCATTAACTTATTCCACGTGTCACGCATGAGGCAGGCAAGCAATTATCCTCTAAGTGCTCAATTATTCTCAGTAGGCAAATTAAGTAAAGAATAGCTAAAATCCAACAAGATGACTGGACTGGAACGTTTCACACTCACTGTTCCCATTTGCCCAACACAATGGCAACGGACGTCAACATATGTGTGTTTCCATTCTGGAAATTGATTGATTTGATAAAGCTGGTGTTCCATACTAAATAGGCCTGATCACAGACCACCTTTCAAAGATGAAACGCACTCCCAAGATGAGACAGGACTTGGAGTGACCACGTATCATGACAGGTGTCGCCAAAAATCGAGGAAAGACAAGAATCTTGACAACTTTATCACTTGAATGGATTGTCAGCTGTTTGAAGAGAGGTGGCCTGAATTACCTGTTAACATCTCCACAGAAACACATCGAAGTGAAATGAAACAGGAAATCACTAATAATAATATACTTTAATAATACACTAGCACATGTAAAAGTAGTTCTGACAAGTAGATCTACAGGAGAGATCATCCGTTAAAGCTGTCCATATTTGTGGCTGCTCTTATTTCTCTCAACAAAGGGTTAAATTAGTCTGAATACCTTAGATCCCCAGACAGCTAATTATGGATGCAGGCTGTAGTTTGAGTCATTGAGATCTGAATGTTGAGGAAACTGAAAATGTCAAAGCTAAATATCACCTTGGATTTGTTTCTAAAGTATACAATAAACTATTTCTAACAGTCAGGGCTGCCAGTGGAGCTCAAGCAAACAATCACCTTTACCTGTTCTGGCAGTCAAATAAAACAAATATGACATCAAAATATTTTTCAGACAAGAGATGGAATATGTTCAAAGCAGACTTGGATTCAGTGGAGAAATTTAGCACTACCATGTTTTGCTTTTAACTGCTGCCTTTTTGTACTGAAGGTGCTGACAGGCATTGTTTTGTATTTATTTTGTATTGGCTTGTTTGACATGTCAAAAGAAAACAAACAAGTATTTTGTGATCCTTCCAGAATTTTATTGTTTTCAGGATGCAGAAGCCTCTGGAAATGCATTGACTTCTTGGGACATTAGACCCTAATCAGTGTGAAGTGGTAACGCGTTCAGTATCATGGGAGATACTGTAGGGTTAGCAGTTCTGACGGCAGGGTGACTTAACCCATATATTCTATAATGGGGAGATCTCTTTGATATATTCATAAAGATTTCGTTTTAAATAGATAACTTTAGTTGGAAAGAAACTCGTACTTCTGCCAAAGAGTAATCTCCGTCATCTTGAACATGATTGACACATTAGCATGCTGATATTATTGCCTGATGTAAGGTTATCACAGATATACCACTGCTGGTTTGTAGGCCGGCAGAAAGACAATAAAACAAAACAAAACAAAAAATTCAAAATGAGTTGTAAATACAGTTTTTTAAATTGTGTTGTTTTAGCCAATGAAAGCGGGGACGATAAAACCAAAACAATGAGCTGAAACGCAGCTATAAAGCTCATGGAGCTGAGGGGAACTGCAGCGTTGGGTGATGATTGTCTGTGGGTTTGTCATTATGAGTGACCCATTTAACACAGTGTTTACTGTTATTGCTATTTTTTGATATTAAAGTATTTTGTTTAACTAAACAATATACTATAAATATAAAACTATAAACTACAATATAAATGATCTTAACTCAGACATTTTTTTTTTACCATAAAATGTTTGTGCTATGTGTTGATAGGAAATAAAAGGCCAATATGTTGTCAGCCTCAGTGTTGATTTGATATATCAGCTCACACATTCAGTCTATCAGCAGTTTACTGTATACTAAAATGGAGTTTAACCACGCGAGATTGTGTTTCATGATATGCGATGAGGCAGATATCATCAGAAACCTGTTCAAAGGCGCTACCACCCCGCTCTCGTCTCACACTCCTTATCAAATGTATTAAATGACCACCTGCACATCCTGCTCTTACTCCTCTCTCTTATCAAATTTCAGAAACACTTACCTGTGTACTGAGCTCTCACTCCATCAAGTCTAATTTTTATAAATGCTGTCACTCTTCTTTATCAAATCTGCACGTGCAGCCTGTCTGCCGACCCGCTCTTACTCATCCTTGTGTTATTTACTGAATGTGCCTTGTGCGAGCGCTCTCACTCTTGTTTGTCTATAAAGATTTTGTGCCTGCCAGCTCTGTTCACAAAGCTGCTCCATAAAATACTGATAGTGTGAGCAGGCTCGGCTCCTGCTCTGGCAGTGTTAAGTTATAACACAAAGTTATTTTCCTGTTGGTCAGCATTTTTCACAGGCTTGAGCTTTTCTGCGTGTTTCCACAAGCTACAATCCATTACATTTAAGGTTTTAAACAAAAAAAATGTAATTGTCATTTATCCAAACTTGAAATATGTGCACAGTCACTGAATATTTGAGGAAAAAATGATACAAACAGTAGCTCAAAAGTAGATGTTAAATTATGTGACTCATCTGTATCTGTCAGCATATGTGCATGGATACGATTAACGGCAATGTCACTGGAACACTTGGTTAAGTTTGGAGGAGCAAAACAACAAAATTGGGGGCAGAAGAAGCAGAAATAGTTGTAGTATTTCGTGTGGGGAGAATTCGCCTGGGGCGAGGAGAAGGAGCCAGCAGGCCAAATAGGACCAGGCAGAGGTCTTGTCCCTGCACTCAGAGGTGCTGTTTCAGAAGCAACACGATGAGATGGGCAGAAAATTCTGCACCAACCAACCAACCAACCCTATTCTCCAACACACAATTTAAAAGCAGACAGAAACACTCAAGCTGCTATTAAATTCTCTAATAGTGGCTTTGGTCTTTATTTACTTCAACTACTGCACCGAGTCTTTATTTGAAACAGGCTTATATCAGATTCAAACCCTTATTTGTAGTTTCCCCTGTTTTTAGAAGTATATTTTATCGTATTTTAGCAAGAAGTCTCCCCATTTTCTGATCTGCCCCCCCATTTGATTTTGGTGCTGATCCTGTTTACTGATGCAAATTCAACATTTCCTCCATGTTTGCCTGTTGTCTTGATAAATTCAGGATAATGTACATTCCCAAAGCACTAATTCCCTCATATAGCCATGCCGTAGTCACCACTCTAT
>NTHP01000029.1:123546-150031 GCA_003416845.1 Oplegnathus fasciatus
CTTTTGATGTGAAACTTCCGCAGGATGTCTGAAGTTTCATTTACAGTAGCTTAACTTTGAACAAAAGAGCAGTAATGCAGAGACAACCGGAATGAATAAGTGAATGAGAGCACTGTTTCTCGCGTTCAGCGCATTCAGCGAGGCTCATCCTCCGTAACTTTCCACCAGATCTGCTGTGGAGTGAAATAAAACTTGACTGATGTTCCACATGTTAGTTTCACCTCATGATCAGATATTGAAGCCCGGCACCTTGTGCGACTTGATGGGAATTGACAAGCTGAAGTTGGTTTTTCAGATTTTGGTCTGTAGCTTTCTCAGTTTTCTCACAGAAACTTCAAATGAAGTCTGTTTTCATGCGAAACTCCAGTTTTTACAGAAAAATAATGCAGTTCTTTTATTTTCCCACTGTCAAAACATCCAAGTCTCTTTCCACTACTTATTTACGCCTGGACTTGAAAGAGTTATACAGCTTTTGGTGATACTTATGAAACAGGTCATGCCGAATACAGATACAAATGCAGGTATTTTTGTGACATAAACAGAAAGCAGCTTTGCATTACACCCCTACTTATTAATGACCAACCTTTATTTATCAGCCACCACCTGAATACCAGCTATAATTTATAAGAGTTGAATGGCAAACATGTTATAACAAATGATAGTAGAGAATCATGTGTACATAAACATATTTGCTCCATTAGGCCGTCATTATCCCGCATTCATTTCCCCCTCCCACTGAATTCCAATCAGGTCCTTCCCTGCGGTGCATGTGATTAAACATCTGTGCTGGTGACACCAAAGGGCTGCACTTCAACACACTGCTTGGGACGTGGATGGATTATAGCTCTATGTAGTACATAAAATAGTCCCAGCCTCGTGGGCTGCAGTTTCCTGCATCCTACAGTATAAATCGACTGCTTTCAAGCGTGGACACAGTTATGGTTTTACGCAGCAGAACAATTTAGGAACCAAGATTCCACTTTAGCTCCACATGTAAACATAAGAGATGCTTTTTGTCTTGATATTTATGGGGATTGCTGCTCCACGTTTGAAACAAAATGAGTTTTTATTCAGCTGCCATAGCTCCAGGAAGTGATGCCTGAAGGTCGTGATGGATCCTGCCTTGTTTCCGGATGTTTTCTCCATTACATTCAGGAGTGACAGGCGTCTTTGATCTTCCCTTGTTTGTGTCAACGTTAATCTTCATTAGAATGAAAGACGCAGGTTGCCAATTATCCGCGAACATTAATTTAGTCTTTGCCAGTTCTGTCTCAAAGTTGTCCACAAGAGGATTAATTTGTATTAAAGTGTTTTTTTTTCGCCCCATATTTCAGGCATCTGGAAAAATACTCCTGCTTTTCTTCTGCGGACAAAATAATGGCAGTGCTTCAACCTCCTCTTCATTGTAGTCACTTTATTTTGCTCACACAAGACAAATCCCAGACAAATGTCATACAGCTCTCAGGCTCCCTGTCGCTAGGAGCTTTTATCTATTTATCTGGCTGTTCGGGACTCCTGAGCTGTCAGCTTACTTTAACGGACTCATAGAATTTGGCTGAGGGTACTGCGCCCGCTGTCGTGCAGTTGATGTTGTCACCGTTTGACTTCTTAATGTTATGAATGGATCCAACAGTCTTTCAGATTGTGATTACTGTTGTGACTCATTCCTGAAGCATTTCGCAGAGGCCCACAGTGTCTGGCAGGCGGGAGAAGAAGACTCTGCCCCCGTTTAGATGCGTTATGTTGGAAGGGAAACTGGCAAAAATCAAGCACAAAAATGATAAATCATAGTTGATAACCTCACAAGATAGAAAAGGGATGAAAGGAAGTGGCACAGGAATTGAAACTATTACTAATTTCCACAAGTTTAATCTTTTTAATCTGGTTCTCACAGTTGCGTAGAAACTAAAATGAACCTTTTCCTTCAGTTTTCAGCCAAGTCTTTCACATAAAGGGCACAGAAGTCATCTTTATTTAAGCTTTAGGGACAACAGGCATAAAGTTTCAAAGATCCTCATTTCCTAGAGTCGAAGTTCTGACCTCATACAGCCTATGCACAAGATATAGGCTTCATTCCCTCTGCTTGCTTTATTCATGCTCTAGTTTTAAATTTATTTGCCTTATTTTGATCAGGACATTTGCTCAATTTCATAATTCATGCACACAAATTGATATGCTTCCGGAATTTAGAAACTAAGTATGAATGTTTCCCCTTTTTAAACTAAAAGCCTCAAAAGGAGCTGAGGCATTGATTTCAGAGGACTGAGATCGACTCACGATCAGTTGAATTTGGCTTTGATTTACTTAAAACAGACGGTTTCCTGTGTTTATAGATAGAGATTTGTTAATTACATTTTACTTGAGTTACTCAGATGTACCGAGTGGTGGTACAGTGTGGTTGCTGAGGGTAAGTGGCACTTAACAAGACATTTAGAGCCACTAAACAATGCTGTTGAGAGGATGCTGACTTGGAGGATGTTATTGACTTTGTAGTCACTTCATTACATGGACTGGTAAGACATGGCTATCAGAGATTTTTTATTTAGACTTATGTGTTTCCAGAGGAAAGTATCCATGCCAAGAAAGGAGACATTATGATAATTCATACTCAGCTTGACCCTGCTAACCGTAACAGTCTTGCCAAGGACGACCTCTCAGCTGGAAGAGTCATTTATATTTTACAAGGCTCTCATTTTATACAACACCTTCATTCTCATTTTCTATGACACTGTGATTCTCATTTGGGACGACGCCTTGATTCCTGGTTTAGGTTGTACAGAATAGGCATTCATGGATTTTCTTTGAATCTGAGGTGGCTGAAAGTGGCGTTTACCCACAGCAACCATCCAAAGCACTAGATAGATTAGAAAGATAGATTGAAGTGCGTCAGACCTTACTGTTAGGGATGGGAATCGAGAACCGGTTCCAGTTGAGAACCGGTTCCAAATTGTCCGAACCATCGGAATCGTGTGCCTCCAAGCTTATCAGTTCCTTTTATCGATGCCGGCTTGTTTTTCTGACAGTTGAGCATTGCAAAACAATGACGTCAACCTCATGCGCCTACACTGCTGGAAACCTGCAACAAGAAGGAGTCGTGGCGGAGAGGGAGAAACGGTCCAAAGCGTGGCTTCATTTCACGAAGAAAGATGACAACAATGTCTTTAAAATGATCATTTGAAGTAGCTTACGGGTGGAAACACCAGAAATATGCTGAAACGTTTTTCTACAACATGGGCTTAAATTCCAGGAATGCCATGTATCTGACACTATTTGCACGAGTGCCACTGCTTCCCAGACGAGTGGCATATCCGTTACGGGGGGTAAATATCTTATGTTATAATAACATTAGCGCCACGCAGGCATCCTTAGCAGATTTTTTCTTTGACTAAGAAAACCTAAATGTAAACAAATGCTGTACAAATATTCTCTCATTTCATCAATTTTAGATGATGACAGACTGTTGCTAAGCTAGCTCTCAGGCTACAGCCAGCTCGACTCGCTGTGTACAGATAGTAAAACTGTGGCGTTGACGCTGGAAACCTGTGTAGGCCTACTTTTTTCAATTCCCATCCCTACTTACAATACCAGTTTGTCTTTATAAAACATGTGATTGTACTGTAACGCGATATCGAACGAAATATTGAAGCTGTAGCAGTGAGATGTTGTACAACCGAAAGAAAACAGGAAATCATACAGCGAGTGGAGTCTGATGGAGACGGCTAGACGCTGCATCCAGCTCAGGAAACGCTGAAGGATGATCGAGTGTTCACTGGGGATTTCTTAGATGAGGCGTGAGTGCAGCAGTGCCTCGTGGCAATCATTCAGGGAAGCCAGTATAGATATCAGCCCATGAATGCAATCTGGCAAATGTCAGCTGCAGTTTCAGCACAGATCATGCCGTGAGATGGATATTAGGCTTACTTAAGCTTCGACCAATAAATCAGTTTAGAGGCAAAATAGGCCGCATTTAACTTGAATGTGGTTTTTGGTTTGTTAGTTCTGTCTTACATGGCAGAATTCACTGTAGAATTGATCAAAGTCATATTTTTGTTTGTTTTTAGCTGTTCCTTTTTTCAGTATCCATTATAATATCTGCTAGAATCTAAAGAGTCTTTTTATTTAAAGGCCTTAGAGGCACCTTATTAACAAAATCTAACTCTAGAAGTAAAGAGTTATTCACTTTTTTGCCTCATGCTTTCCTAGATAAATGAAAAGATATTTGATTTTCTAGGCTTGACGGGTTTGAGTCCGAACATGCACTTTGAGAAGATGTATTTACACAATATAGCAGCCCTTGACCTGAAGCCCACCAACCAACATAATGGGAAAATATTGTAAGCCTCTGTAAAGTTTAGAAATGTTCTTGTTATTGTCATTTCCTCCGCGCAAGTAAGCAAAAAATGATTTTCATCTAACAAAGGACATTCCCTTCTAACCTAAGAAATAACTGGATAAAATATAATTTGTTCTACAAGCAACATATTTTACTCTACATCACAGAGAGAGAATGTGGAATACCGAAAAAGCACCTGTCACAAATTGTACTTTCTTGCCTCGTTTTTCCACACAATGGTCAAAAGTGTTTATTTTCTCATTCCCAGAAATGTGTTCTACACTTAAACAATTTGCTGGTGGCTGTTTCTGTAACTAAATGTGTCCCCTGTCTCAGCAGCAGACTTGTTCAGGTCTTCTTTAGAAGTCTTTATACTGTAAATAAGAAACCCAGAGTATTACATAAAAAAAGCAAGACCGTGAATGATGCTGTAAGTCTTTGAAGCTCTATAAGGCACCGGTCTGCTAAAACATGTCCATCTTAATCAATGTAGCGCCATTCACTCTGACAGTTATTTTGCTTATAGCAAAGGAAATGTTCTGCTAACTTTAGGCTGGTTTGGCTTGTTTTATTGAATCATGTGTCTGCCTTTACACAAGGCAGGAGAAGGCAAATCACTTGTATTTAGTACAGAAAATATCAAACTCAAGAGAAACCTTGGACCACTTGATTTGGGTTACTATTTTGTGAAGACTGTCTTTAAGATATCATTTATAGCATGTTATTTTATATGCATCACCTTGACAGCTCTTAGCTCTAAACCGTTCCGCTCTACTCTTGATGAAACCACTGCTGTCTACTCATTTTTGTTCATAATATCACTGTGAATCATCATACTGTACTGACATCTGTAAAATTCAACCTTTATAGAATGCTTTTTTATTTTTTTTTCCTCCATCAAATTAGCAGTAGCCAATTAGGCGTGGAGTTGAAAGGTGTGTGCAGATTAATGACCGCCACCTTTATGTCTGCAGATGGAAGTCAACCGCTTCTCAGTCTGGTGTCATTTCAGCTGGTGAATGAATGAGATCCCTCGCTGTTTTTCCAGTTGTTGTTTTCGGCTTTATGACACTGCGCGGAGCAGCTGGGGGTAAATCATTTGCCAAGTGCATTACAATGGGACACCAACACTTGATCACATGTATTGATGCCTCTCCTACAGCCTTGTCTCCCATCTGTGAGATCAGATTGTTCTGGATAGAGGTATGTTGCCGGCTCCAGAACTGTTTGATTGGAACTAAAAGCTACAGCCTGTCGCACTACATTCCAGCGTTGATGGATAGTGTAGGATTATAATGTACAGTTCATTCAGTATAAATATGCGCAGTATATATTGCATGTAATATGTAGACAGACATATGTATATGTACATAGCCCATAGCCATTGTGAGGCACTTATCCTTTATTAACCTCTTTTGGTGACAAGTAGGAATTACGGCATTTAACATATTTTGTACTTCACAAATCCCTGGTGCACTTCTTGTCAGCCCTCCACAGATATAGTCATTTTGTGCAACGGAGAAGAAATATTGCTTTTTTCCCCTTTAATAGATATATTAGACTTTATTGTGTCATTAGGAGAATGGACAGATTAGGAGAATGAACAGATTGTTTTGGTTCTTGCCATCCAGCATCATCCGTCGCAGTGATGCCCATCCCTGATTCCATGTACCAGCCCTTTCAAGTTCCGACACAGTCAAGTGCACACCCTGTCAGATAGCAAACAACATCATGCAAATGATCCCAAACATTGAAGATAGCTGAAATTTGATGCAAATGTGTGTGTTAGGGTAACTACAAAGCAGCAAAGCAATATCAGCAGGATGTTCAAGCATCAGAAAAATGCCAGAGCAGAGACGGGAGCACGAGGGTTCATAGCTCACAGCAACACAAACAAATTTTCACGGGTACATATTCCAATTGAAATTTATGAGACATCATAAATTTATCTACAAACGAATGCGGTATCATTTTGGGCCTCTGGTGGGCCCCCATGTCTGAGTTGGAAATCCTGCAGCAGCTCGATTGATGATGAAAGGAAAAGTGACTCTGTGTAAAGCCTGACAATCCAAATAGAGCTCTGGATGTTAAAGATTAAACATTATAAATTGAAAAATACTGTTGATGAAGTGGCTCAGAAGGATTTGATTCATTTGTCCGTAGATGTGAGAGAATGACACAAAGTGGCACATTGCAATGTTTTCATGTAAAAATCACATTTGTCTAATCAGCCCTAAATCTAAATTCTGCTCACAGGAAGTGATGAAGTGAAATTAAGTGAACTGCTCTGGATGTTGTGCTTTAACAGCAGTAAGCACTGCTCTGTCCAATGACAGCCTGACTCACCAGCATAAGATCTTTTGCCTCTCTTGTCCCTTCAGTGTCTGTTGATGTAAAAAAAAAAAGATCACAGTCCAGCCGGGCTGGTAAACAGTAACATGCTGTGAGCAGTTTACAGATTAGAAATTATGTAATTTCTGGGCATTGAAGAAGAAGAAGTGATCTCTTACTGCTATTTGGCCCTGCTGACATGAAGTTAACAGGAGCAGGGGGTCTACTGGGGGCACACAAATGCAAAATATGTTACAGGGCTTGAGATTAACAAGCAGACTGGGAGGTCTTCTGGCCAAATGTTAGCCTTAATTTAAATAGATACATTATTATGAGTTGTGAAATGATATAAAGTGTTGTTTGACAGCCACACAGTGGAAGCATGAGTGAGTAGGTCACCCACATTCTTCGCTGTATGCAGAACACTGTTGGAAGACATTAACCATGCTGACATTACCAGCCAGAAGTCAAGCAGCACAACATGCAGCGTGCACTGTCTACTTGCGGTTGAGTTTATTGTTCTTTTGACATCTGATTTTCGCTTCTTCATGAATTCTCACAGTGGACTGCCCCCTTGACTCCTGTGTAATAATAAGAGATGTTTTCTTGATTCTAGTTTGGTAATCTGCCGGGTTCTCCATTGGAATCAAGGTGAACTATTTCACCTCGCTGGAACATTTTTTTTTGACTTTTTAGGGTTTCCAAAACTGTGCTGTTTGTTTTCTTGTAGATTTGCCCTTTTTTTGTCCTCTTCTTCTCTACCTTTCTTTCTATTCTGCATTCAGTCCTGCAGCAGTAACTTTTTCTTAGACCCAAAGAATGGTACTGATTGGCTCTAGGGGTTATAACAAGGCTTCAAACACTATGGCTCTATTCTGAGGCCTCATTTGTCAGACTTGTTTATGCAGATATGCTCGTGGATTCCCTGGATTTACTTTACTACTGTAAATTTGGAATTTATTGATAAATCCTCAGGACTGGCGTTGGGAAGCACTGAGCTAAATAAAATTGATAATTTAACAACAATGATCAATCTAGCAGTATAGCTTTGCTTATAAAAGTGTGAACATGGGCTGCAATATAAAGTACAAGTGTTATTGTAGGTTTACTAGTCATCTTATCTTAAAGTGCAGAAGCTGTTAGAGTAGAGTTAATGTTGTTGCACTGTTTCACAAGACAGCTGAATAAATAAATTCCTTGACATTAGCCATGATCAACCACACCATCCACCAGTGAAGAAACAACAATAATTTGACCAATTGCATCAATGTAACACTGTGACAAATTACTATTTAACAGTGATAGTATGAATTTGCTCTGCATGTGTGTCACTCAGCGACACTTGGACGTGGATGAAGAAATGTGCTGTTGCAGGGATTAAATTAACCTTCTAAATAAACCTTCTAATTATGGTTCCAGCCTGCTAGCCTTTACAGATTGCATCATCCATTGGCTGCAAGTAGAAACCCAGGCCACCAACAGAAGGCATCTATGTTTGTGTTGTTTAGCTGCTGCATGATTAAGATGGATAAAATGAAAAAAAGTGCAGGACACAGTTGGCTTTTTATTCACCTCATTTTGTGAGAGGACAGAAAAAATATCCATAGATAAGTGCAGCTGCTGCTATGATTTGTTCTGTCCAAAGTGGCTCTCTGCCAAACATTTGAGTACCTGTGAGAGAGAGTAGCTTGTAGCTGTTGTGTTCCCAGTGCCATATATTTACTGCTCTGAGTAGAACCGGCCTTTGGCAGTTTTATGCACTTATCAAGGTCAGAGTTGGGATCTCATTTGAGATGTGTGCTTGCTTTAGCAATAGCAGCACCATCCTCGCAGATTAAAGCAAAGATTAGGCTGCTGAAAATAGATAATTGTGATAATGGCTATGAGCTTATGAAAGAGGAGTTTGCATCTTAAAGTTGTCGCCCCAGCATGACTTAACTGCCAGATTAATCAAGCCCATTTACAGCAAATTTTCCATCTCCTCCTGCAGCTTTTCATGAATACAAAATGGCCAACAGTGGTGCAGAAGGTTACAGGGCCAAGGCTTATGTTGCAGCACAAATACCAAAGTCTATCTCAAAAACCGTGGAAAAGCCTTGAGCCTACCAAAGTCCCTGTGATCAGGTGTATGAGGCTGCTTGTTGTGCCAAGGGTGAGGAGAGGATGAGAAAAGGCTTAGCCTAGATTGATCTCAAAATACTGACTCCTTCGGCCAGGATGCAGCTATGTGAGAAGACAATTCCTCAAGAAACCAAGCCCACGCATTACTGTGGCCCAACAGCTTGGCTTTTTAGCTTATTCATGCCCTGATGCCCTATGATTCATTTCATTATACCTTCATCAGGAAACCTGCCTGAAGGTCTTGGTGCCGGGTGAACAAAAGTGATCTTTGCTCCTCTCTACTACTGTATATTCTGTACTACTACCATGAAATAACTGTGGAGCTGTGGAGGTGGGTCGGGTGTGTGGGTGCCCCATTGGCTGGTATGTGTATGTATCTATATGATTTGTTATCTTTTATATATTTTTAACCTTTGACAAGTAATATCTGAAATGTGCAACATCACTGAGGCAATAAGCCCTTTATATCAAAGAGAGAGGCAACATTAAAACAAGACTATGAGTCTACAGCCTTGCTAGTGGCTCTGTGTGGCTACTTGGACACAGCGATGCTTTGAGTTAAATTACAGTACATCATCTGGAAACCATGAATGTCTGAACAAAATGTTGTCCCAATCCATCCAGTAGATGTTTGTATTATATTTATTTAATATAGATATTTAACTGAATATGTAAAAACCTGCTTGTGGTGCTAGAGGAAAAGTCAGGGAATCACCAAGGTATTAGAATTTATTCGCTTGGGATCTTGAATATCTCTTCAAATTTCATGGAAATCCATCTAATAGCTGTGAAGATATTTCACTCTAAACCACAGATGTCAACCTCATGATGGTGCTAGAGAAAAAAATCAGAGAATCACCAGAGTCGTTAGGATTCGTGCTCTGAGGGCCATTGATGTTTGTTCAAAATTTCATGGAAATACATCCAGTAGCTGTTGAGATGTTTTGGTTTGGACCAAAGTGGTGGGCCGACCGACTGACAGACCGACACTGCCATCCCTCTAGCCATGCTGCTAGCATGGCCAAAAAAACAACACACAGCCATGAACACACCATTACTTTAGAGAAAATAAAACAAACAGCATCTCGAGCCACTTTAGGCACTCTAATTTAGTAGTCTATAGACAGGATTCGACTGTTCTCATGGTTTTTTCAGAGCTTCTCACAGGTTGAAAGTTGGCCCCCTACCCTTCATCGCCACCATATGTCACTCCATCACCCATCGTTACACCTTTGCTATGTGGTTAGTGAGGCGTAGCGCCAATTACAGTCTCCATCACCCACCACAGGCTTCGTAACTCTCTCCCCACTTGCCAGCATTGTCTCAAGGAAGAAAGGCTTTTCAGAATGTAATTCCTGTCTTAGAAGAGCAGGAATTAGGACTATTCCACAGTCTCTTAGAGTACGAATGACAAAACGTCTTCGCCTGTGATCACAAAGAAGTCAAGTAATGCAGTGGAACCCTGGGAAGTGTGGTTATTAGTTAGTGTCATATGCCAGGCTGAAAATGTGAGAGTGAGGTGCAGTATGAATCTGTAGGAGCTGGTAAAGGTGCACTGAATGTAACACTTTGCCTGGGTGCTGACGGGTGGTGCTGGGTCATGTAAGCAGTGGGATCTATGGCAGGAATCTGTCACAAATCATGTTGTTTGGCAGGGCGACTTGTCAAGGATTTCATTAGGATTAGGAGCATTATGCGTTACTGATTAAGCTGTTGCAGAGCTTAGCTTTCAGCAGAGTGTGTAACAAAGTGCAAAAAGTAAATTTGGTGCTGAAATTCATAAAGTTGCAAGTAAAGATTTAAAGCTATTGAACTCAATTTAACCTGTTCAGGTCTTTGTTTTAAAGTACAAAAGCTGCTAATATTGCAAGCGTCACAACCTGAGACATTAGAAGCAATAAACCCGGTGATTAAATGGCCCTGATTGTGGTCCTCATAGCATTATTAGCAATGCCATTTAAGCAAGGTCAATCTCACACAAGCCTCATTACTGCATAACTAGAAAAACCGCCTCCAGTGCAAGTATCGTTGCCACCAAAATCACCTCATAGCTCAGTTGCAGCATTTCCTCAATTCATCAGCATATTATAGTATTTATTATTTTCTTAAGGGTATTGTGTTCACGGTGCCCTGTAGTCTAAGAGGAGTGTTGTGCAATGTTGTGAGAGGCATGATGAAAACTAGATCCTTTCATGCTTTAGTTGTACTTATTGGAAGTTGCAAATGAGCATTATTACCTCATACACTCGGGGCATATTAACAGTTACTCCATTAACAATATGTTCCTCATGTAGCTAATACACGTGAACCTCTCCCAAGTCCTCAGAGCATCATTTACTTCAGGGACTAAATTATAATTGCAGAGCTTGTATCTTCCTCCCACTTCTGTTTGATCTCTCAGGTGTTGACTGTCTTCAAAATAAGAGTTAATAAAAAGAATTAGACAAAGGAGAGCTGTCTGACTTTTGCCAAATGTGGCGATATTTTTTTTTATACTCTTCAATAGCTGTAATCAGGACCACCCTAAGCCAAAATGACTGTCTCTTTTGCAGTGCCATTGAGGATTTCCAATCAGTATGTGATTGCATTGTAATCATGAAGTCTTTTTGCTTTCGTTCTACAAAGCAAATATGTTCACATTTGGCAGCTGGCACTGCAATTAATTCTGAAGTGTGCACACACTTTTTTCAGCCCTTTCAGATCTGCGGCCCAACATAGGTGAGAAACTAATTTGCCTCCTCTGTCATGTTTCTTCTGTCATGTTTCCTCTTCCCATTTTCTTTCCCATCTTTCAACGCATTCATCACCATTCTCTCCCATTAATGACTAATACTGTATTCCTATCGTCTAATATGAAACAAAAGGCAGCACATTTAATTATATCTCCACAGGAGACAGACACACTCCAATAGATATGTCTTTCTCTCTTTTTTTGTACAGTTTTTCTTGTCCTTTCTCTTGCTCTAATCAGAGATATCCGCATATTCAGAGCACATGCCTTCCTGAAATAATGTCAGAAATTAGGTATGCCTTCACTGTTTTGCTGGAATTGTTAGTGCTATAGCTAACAAAGAGACCAGATGTCTCATATTTAGCACCAAATGATTGTAATTTGTGATAATAAGGACCAATCTGTTGTATAACAAGTGTAAGGTGGACACCCAAAGTTATACCGATCAACTTCTGCTGTTATTGCAGTCAGCAGACGACTAGTCATACTATAACATTCAATAAACATCAGTCTCCTTATTGTCAATGTAATCCTTTATGTACTCCATATGGCCCCTGTGTTTGTCCCCTTTCAACATGACAATGCCTCTATGGACAAAGCCAGGTCCATTAAGAAAATGGTTTTCCTGGTTTGGTTTGAACAAACTTGACTGACCTGCACGGAGCCCTGACCTCAACCCCACCCAACACCTTTGGAATAAACTGGAACGGCAACTGTGAGCCAGACGTTATCATCCTACATCATTGGTGACCTCATTAATGCTCTTATGGCTCAATGGGAGCAAATCCCTGCAGCCAGTTTCCAAAATCTAGTTGAAATCCTCAAACCAGATTAATGTGTATGGCTTTGCAATAAGATGTCCAACAATTGCATACAAGTGTAGTGTTCGGGTGTCTGCACACATTTGGCCATGTAGTGTATCTCCTCTCAGCGTCTTCCTTTGTGTGAACAAACACAGAAACTAGCTTTATATTGTCAGACTTTGTACGTAATTCTCCTAATTTTAGTGACACTCTCTTTTGTTCTATCAGAGAACCATGTCTTGCTCTGTGCCTTTGCTCTTTTTCCTCTCTCTACCCTGAAGAGCTCTATTTATGTCCAGAGCTGAGGTGTTGATAAAAGCGTTTGCTTGCTCCCTGCGAGGGGGCAAATGTAAAACACACAGCACAATAGAAGTCAGGATCCACGCACCCAGAAGCTTTTTAGCCGGGCACGTCTTCTCTACGGAGCCCTCTGGCACATTGGCGTCCTCTTTGAAGCTTCTCCACTATTGATCGTGAACAGCAAAACCTAATGCATGCAGATGTGGCTCCAGTCAACAGGGTTACACCAGCAGATAGGCCTGTAGCCGCCACAAAGCCTTTCCCCTTCAGAAACAACGGGCATTCTGTTTTGTATGTGGATTTTGTTGGCTTTGTTAAAGCTGCATAAATACACTGTACTGTGAAGTCCCACTCCAGCACTCGTAGCATTGTTTTGTTGTGTGCATTGATGTAAAAAATGACCTCAGCTGATGTCTACAAGGACACTACAGAATTTTGTTCATTAAAGAGCAACTGTTTCGCCTGAATAAATCCTCCTAGATCACTCATTAGGCATGCAGAGCATTTTGAAGCTCAGGATTCACGAGTCTAGTTGTGTTACTGTTGATGAGGGAATGTATCATGAATTTGATTATTACCTGAACCAGAAAATATTTCGATTAGGGTTCAGTTAGTTTCAGATTTGAAAATAGATGCAGATATTTTAGACTTAAAGTCGCACCTCACTGATCTTACAGTTTACAGTTTATTTGTCATGGGGAGTAGTAATCAGCCTGTGGAAACAGATGTTTAATGTCTTCTGTGTCTCTTTGTCAAGTTTCAGAAAAAACCCCTGATAATTTCTTCAGGGTTATTTTGGCTTGTGATACTAAATCACTGGAATATGTACCTCTTTAAGTTGTCTGTAGCCAGGGGTGGACTGAAACATCATTCAGGCCGAGAATTTGACTCCATCCCAGGCCACCATGTCCACGCAAACCACAAATTTTGTAGGCTAACCCTATTTGTTGATGTGACGATCATGTGTGTACACCAGATACACTGAGTCAATTGAATTGAACTTTTTTAACCAAAGTTAAAAAAAACCCCACATCTCTGTAGAAAAGTTTTGACTCAAAGCAAATGTCCTTTCAACATAGTGCCTTCAATGGAATATGATCGCTATGTTTCACTCATTGCTGATATTATTCCTCCAGGAAGACGGAAGACGTTACCTGTGTGTGTGTGTGTGTGTGTGTGTTTTAGTTAGTGTTTTTGGCTGACGTGGTCCCTTACTGGTGAACATGTCGCTTATTTTGCAGCATTTAGCTGCGTCTCTGGCCTTTCCCTTTTTAATTCTCTCCCTCTCTGCTCCACCTTTCCTTTTCTTCTGACCGTCCATTTCGCCGGGCGACTTGTCTAAAATGTTATCGAGAAGCAGGTAGACAGTTGCTGTGTGCCTCGCCGTCAACCAATCACAGGTTGAGAAGTGTAGCTTGCAAATGGGAGCTTCTGAGTGGTCTGTCAACTCATTCCTGCTTGCTATATTATTGTTGGTCAAGTTGACTGTTCACTTCAGGCCAAAACCACCCTCAGGCCACTGGGAAATGTCCCGACGTGCTGTCCGCCTGTCCCAGAATAATTTTTTTCAGGTTTTGAACATCTTCTAAAACAGGGTTTAGACCAGGGAGCTGCAACCATATGTCATACATTTTTCAGTCCAACCGGAGAGTGTATGAGCTGATTCCTCCTCTTTTTCAACCAGAGAGGAAGAACTAACCAATAAAATCAGCTGGTGTAGCCTTTAGTAGGAAGCATAACCTACAGACTTTCAGCCCTCCATGTTATAAGAGTGCAGATCATGGGACACTGAACCCCTCCAATGAAACCCCAGACTAATGAAATTCCTCGAGGGTTAGCAGCTCTGTAAGATGGGTTGACCCACACCATCTGTTTAGTGGTAGAGGAAACTCCAGCATGCATTAGTTTAGTTCTTTAGATGATGAATTAATTCACATAAAACATGAATGAAAAATTACGTGAATAAGCAGTGTGTAAAAAAAAAAAATTCTCATTGTAGGTTTACAGGATGTTTTATACAAGAGTCTACAGCGCCATGATGTTGGCAGTGGAGAAAAATGACTGCCTTTTATCCAGCTCTGAATGAAAGGGTTAATGTTGAGGTTATATTGAATGATTTGCCTGGATAGAATGTAGATTTTGGCATTAAGCTCACACACTGGCAAATCAAAATAGAGTATCAGCACAATTAAACCTCGTCCAGATGCACGAATGACAAATTTCAAGATGGTTGGCATGGTTACTAAGTGAATGCGAGAGACGACGGATATTAGTGATTCATGTGGCTGCATCCAGGCAACAAAAACCTAATGTTCTCACAGGGATTTTGTGAAACAACAGGGCAAGTTAAATGAAGAGGAGGGACCTGTGGATCATTTCAGTCCTCTTCATAACACTTTTGTTTGAGTGGTAGTTTGTTGCATCATTGCTGGAATAAAATGGCTGGTGGGCGTTGAGTGGCATTTGAGCTGGGTGGGGAGGTTGGCAACATTTTTCTATTGATATCATTACTTAAGGAATCATTATATGGTATCTATAAACACAGGCCAACCCATAGTCAGTCAAATGCTAAAAGATTGTGAGTGTTCTAAAGGAGACTGTGACTAATACAGGAAAAGTTTCATAATGCATCATCTGCAGATCTTTGTATATCCTTATTGACTGTGCCAAAGCAAACACTGAGAACTTAAAATTAAGTAAATCTTTATTACTTTCCACCAGGTGTTTGAAAAAGCTTCAGTGTGCTTGTGTGTCTTAGTCTAAGCAGATGGTGTGAAGTTCTTTTCTGCATTTATAATGGTCACAGATGAGATCACAGAGCTAAAATTTTACCATAATCCTTAAACTTTTGTCCTTGTGTAAAGGGCAAAAACTCTCAACCCACCCACCCACTCACCCAAAGCAATGTCATGTATAGGATTGTAGATTTTGCCCATGATTATCCATTAAAAGACGTAGTTTTGAACAGAATGGAGAAGTGTCTGTACTGTAGATGAGGTGATACAATCAGGGTGAAGAGTGTAATTCTCTTGTCAATTTGTATAGCATAGAATCTCTACCACATTCTCTAAGAGCCTCACAATGCCCTTAGTAAGTGAAAATGACAACCCCTGACCTCAGAGAGCAGGGAACAACTCCCATGTGAAGCTCATTAAGACTAAATGGAAGAGATCTGCAGCAGGGAAACTGAGGAGGAATCCAGTGTGCCATTAGTCCCTGTGCAAACAGAGACTAATGAGCAAAAATCATCATAAAAACTCTCATTACCTTAAGTTCTGGGGAGTGGCAGTATGGTTAAACTATTAAACTCTTCCTCATTTTTCTGAGGATTCCCTGGAATTCTCTCAAGGATGATGGTGGATCCCTGCAGCCTGCTTTGGGGAACCACATCTTGAAAGTGACATGGGTAAGTGTGAGAAATTGCAGCTGTAGGGGGTGTGTGTCCAGCTGTGCATTGGACCAATCCACCATGAGGTATTTATGCTAAGTAGGGGGAAATGCATATATTAGGGTATCGCTTGACTGATGTACAGTATGAGCAAATTAAAGTAATCTGCTGAGTAAACCTTGGTATGTTTTATGAGTTTAAGTGGTTCAGCTCTAATGGTAGTTCATTGGGAGTCCACCATTACCTATTTATTATTAATGTTTCATTTTACTTTCACTCTTTGCAGATCCACATCTGCACCAATCAGACGCAAAGGCACCAATCTTAGGTTGTACTAGAGGGGATAGTAGTTAAATCATGCAACTGCAAATAACCTAATAAATACGCGTGTCTAAAGTTTACATATTCTGAGTATAAAGTCAGTAAATCAATTATTTGATTAATAACAAATTAGCTTTGAAGTAGATTTTTACTTATTAGTAAGTAAAGTATACATAAAAACCTATTTACAGCTACCTAATTCCTAATACCTGCAGTAATTCCTGAATGGCAACTTTTTTCCTTCAAAGATTGATAGTATTTGTACTGTGTACTTACATATTTTCAGAGGCAATTAATAAACGACCACAATGAAGCACTCAGCTGAGCAAGAGTTTGTCATTGCTGAAACACAGCATGACAAAAAAAGAAAAACAAACTCTAATGTGGTGGGAATGTTCCAAGCCCCTGATGCTGATCTGCAGAGTTTGATCCATAGGATTGGTATCATGGTGATCCATCCATCTTTAGAGATCTGTATCAGCCATAGAAAGCCTGATCCATGACTGATCCTTTGTTTGTTTGCTCTGTGTGTGACAGCCATCAGATATGCCTCATTACACTATGTTAAAACACTGAAATGGTTTCCCAACACGCAGTGCTGTGAAAAAGTGAAGTAGAAAGCAGCATGGGAAAAAATAAACCGCTTTCAGCAGTTTTAATTACTGACTTATATTAGTGTCCATCAGTAAGCAATGTACACAGAACTGCTTTGGGTTGAATACACGATCATTGTGTATCTATTTCAGTGCCAGGTGGAATGCAGGTAAAATGCTGCTGTTGGTTGAAAACTGCATTTGAACTCCAGTATCTTGCCACAACAAATCCACAGTGAGTCTCCTCTCTCCATGGATATTATTATTATAACACTATACTACGCTTTCCAAATGATTATTGAAAACCATAACAGAAAGCTAATTTAGAGCTGTCCAAACATATCTAGATTGCTTCTCACATTCTAATGTAAGCACAGTGCAGCTGTATTATGTAGAAAAAATAAATACAGATATTATAAAAGATAATTAGATCGGAATTACATCATCAGAAAGGCATTCGATAGTAGAAATAGTTTTAAAAAAGCCTTTCCCATTGCTTGTTGCATTACGTGTGTTGCACATTTTTCTTTAGAAAAATAGTTCGTCAGGCCTACTTTATGGCTACCTAATGTTTTATGATTCATGCTTTTTTTTACTAGCCCTCGGTGTCCCACAAAAATCTGTGTGTTGTTCCGTATTTGAATCATATGGGTTTTGCCACCCTATGTTTTCAGAGGACATAATAAAGAGCCACATCCCCTATGCAGATACTTGACCCTCCGGTAGCAATACTAGAACTACAGTGTTAAAAGTTGCATGTGTGCTGTGTTTTTGTTTCATATTTTGACAAAATATTCAAAATTATTCATGAATTTTATATTTTTGAGGAAAGCAGAAAGACTATTCCAGTAAATAGCACCCATGTTGGATAGAGTACTTTTCACTGCATCGGAGACATTACCATTTGTCTCACTGGCCTGACTCATGTTTTCTGATTATTCGACTACCTGACTGGTGTAAAAAGTTCTTTGAAATAACAAGGGAGGAAAAAAGGATCCCCTGCACCACTCTTAGATTTTGTTAAACCCTCCATTTATTTTACCTTTTTGTAGTCATCGCAGTGCCCGATGACCCAAATGACCAAACTGGTACATTTAATAAACATTAAGGTCCAGCGTTCTAAGAAAAGGCGCTGCATTTTTGAACCTCAAGACGTTTCAACCACTGGAAAGTTTCATATCACTTCATGCATCAGAGTATACAACATACAAAACATCTACAATAATGATCAACAACATGCTGAAGCAAAGAATCAACATTAAAATTGACAAAGCAAATGGTGCTTGCCGAAGCAGGCAGAAGGTGGACATGCTGTCCGTGACAGTCCACCTGGAACATGGTGTGCGGTAGAAATGAAAAGTTCAATGTATTTGATTTAGCCTGTGGTTTCCTGAATAACAGCCTGAAGGCATTGGCTCATATTCTGCCCACTTCAGGTGACTATGGCCTGTGGCAGTCAATGATACTCGAGCTTTGCACTGGACCTGCGTTTCCCAGACATCAGTGAGGTTCTATCTGTGAAAATAATGCCTTTGCCAATTTCTTGTTATTGTCTTTTTTTCACACCCAAGTTTCTTAAACCAGTGCACCAAAGGTGAGGATCCTCTTGATATACAGCCAGCTAAGTCAGTACCAAGGTTTCCCATGTGGTCCCTATTGTTCAAGATTTATTAGCAGCAGGTGTAATAAACTACCCCAAAAACTACAGATTTGGTGACCCTGAAGTGGTGCTATCCAGCTCGGTTTGCTATTTTCCTGCCAATCCCAAGATGCAACACCCCGCAGAATACTTAATTTACTTCCCTTGTGGGCACTGCTGCAGTCATTTTCTCCCACTCCACCCCCTACTGCTTTTGATGTTGCCACTGTCAGCTCTTGTGAAGTGTCAGATATTTGAGTACTTTATATATAAGCTTAGGTTTTGATGAATTTAGCAGGTAAATTTGTTTGCAGTCCTATGACAGGCTGCCGTAAATCTGTCCTTGACATGGCTAATTGATGTGTTTATTATGTCCACTCCTTGTGAAAAAGGAACTACTCTGGTGTAGTTTAAAGGGAGGAAATGAAGAAGGACACAGTGAGTGAGTATCTTCTCTCCAGACAGCATGCATAATTGCAGGTTGCTATGCAACTGAATATATCCTCTGCAACGAATTATCTCTCTATCAGTAGAAAGTTGAGATAAGAAAAGTTCTCCTTTGCATATGAATAAAGCAAAGTTGCATTTGATAGCAGCTGTATCAATCAACATATACATGCATATAAAAAAAACATGACTTGCATGATTTCACACTTGCACGCAAGTGCCAGGATGAGGAAATTACGTAGGTTTCCTTGGCAGTGTGGAAGACAACATTCAGCCATTTTGAGCTTGGAGATCTCATGCACACAATATTTACATTTTCAATTGAATTCTGACAGGAAATCATAATGGCTGCAGAAAAATGAGGCCAATTCTGTACTTTGTATGTGTACAATTGGTGGAATTGTGCAACCCAAAGATGTGCAGTCCCACAGCTCTTAGCTCGGTGTGAAGCACCTGCTGTTATTATAGTTGATGCTGGTGTTCAAGATGATCACACCACTCACCATTAGGTCAAGGACAGAACACGTGGTTTATATTGCTGCATCTGCTACAGCTTATCAGTTTGAGACTGTCCCACTGAGACGACTATTGAGACTGTATTCACTAGACAAAAGAAAAAGCAAATATGGAGGTGGCAAACTGTGTCATACCGTGGCTAAACTTGTTAGGGAGGAGGTTGGGATGGGTGGTTGGGCATACAAAGTGTATGAATTTGATGCGAGAGGGGAGTTAGCAACCTCTTTTCCTACAGCCAACGTTGTTGTTTTTTGTTTTTTTTTAACTATGACCATATACTCTCAACCTTAACGAAGTAGTTTTAGTTGCCTAAACTTAACCAAACATTAACTATAGAGGTGGCAGAACAGAAACCCCTCATATGAATTGTTTTCGAGCAGTCTGACAGCACTGACAAATGACCCGCCTTGTCTTTTAGGTATGAGGACTTGTTGCAAGTGTTACGTGGCACTATCACACATTGTTGCAAAGCTAGACTTACCACTGTAAATGTGAGCATCAATCAATATAAGGTGAGGAAGAGCTGTCCGACTGACTGACCTGAATTTGGCTCCTGATGAATACATCTGGTGCAGTGGGAAACACATTCAGGTCATCTCTTCTGTATGTACATAAAAGTAGTCCCATTTGTCCTCTCTGCCACCAGAAAAGTTTGGGGATGGGTTGTTTTTGCTGTTTGTGGTGATGCAGGCTGCATGGTTCTTTGAGCTGTCTCCACTGGTCTTCACTCATTACAGTATTCACTCATCCAATGATTGAGTGCCTTTATTAGACGGCTTGACAGCATAAAGTGACAGGAAACATGCTGTGAGACGGGAGAAATTAGATGCGGCAAAAGTCCTCGGCCCAAACCAGGGATGAGTTTGTAGTCGTGTGGTCTGAGACTGCTTGGCCACCAGAGGATGTCCTGGTTGTCATACTTGAATGTGCAATATACTCCTTAACTGCCAATCAGATATCAGCCCCAAAGGTGGATAACACTGGGTAGTTAATGATCAGGATTCATTTATCTGTGGAGTCTGTCAAGTTTGAGGAAGTAGAAACAGTGTTGTTAGTAATTAGACACACCAGGAGGCAGGAATACCATAGAGGAATAACATGACACGGGTATTGTTCTGTGTATTGTTATTCATTAGATTCAAAATGAGAAAATCCAATGAGCATAAGACATCACCCTGAGGTTTGAGTGCACAGTCCCCTCATTATCTATGTCATATGCTGACAACATCGAGGACTGACTGTACCAGTCCACACTACACCCAGCCTCCTCCGTTACAACCCAGGATTGGGTAATGGAGGTAAGTCAGAGTGTGTATTTACGCAAAATGCAGAATATGTATTCACTCCACATTACATTTTTGAAACGCAATTGAAAATACACATTTTGTACAAAATGTTATTTTTCTTTTGGTAGTATTAAAAATGACTGTGGCAGGGAGCATTGCATGCCATTCCCCTTCCCCTCCTACATATCCCACCAGGGGGGACTGAGATGAATGGAATGAAAGCACCTATTTCCTCTGGGATTTTCTTATTTTTCTGCAAACAAAATCTTACGCTATCAGAATAATTTGAAAGATACTATAATCACACAAAAACACTGCACATAGTAGCTTTTAAAAAAATAACTTGGCCTTACCTTGTCGAAAATCACAATATATGAAGGATGGATACACAGTATCAGTATGAAATTCTAAATATATGCTTCGAGTCAACAACTCACCAAACTACAGTGAGAACCGCAGCCTTTGAATTTGATATCTTAATGATGGCTGGGTTGTGTAAGCCTTGTTGGAGCCATTGGCTCGGAAACCAGCAGCTCATCTCCTGTTTCTGCGGTGTGAGGCAGCTAAGGTTTACCAGTCCTTCCCTCGAGGCAGGTTGCCAGTCTATTACAGAAGCTTATTCTCATCCATCTTTCTGACATTGCCAACCGGAGAAGTATCGGGTCCTGATTTTTAAATCTTTTCCCTGAACCATTTGGGCTTCTAACCCCAGACCTCAGATATTTCGCCCTTTCTTACAAAGTAGACAGCTCAGATATGTATCCACTACTGTGCACAAGGTAAACACAATTAATATGTTTGTCGATGCAGTTGTTTGGGCTTGTTTGTGCATTTGTAGGTTGTTAGGCTTTAGGGATAGTGGAGTAAATATCGTCCAGCAGACTTTGATGAAAAGACAGGAAACTGAAACCTGCTGGCAGACTTTATCAGCGCCCACAGCAGGCATCATATTTTACCTGGAGACTGATGTTATGGTAATAGATACAGGGGTCCAGCCACCAGCCAGGCATTCACGCCATCGATTTTGCAGAGATATTTTCCAGAGTAATCAAAGAGCTGTGAAATCCTTACTCTGCGAGTGCTCGGAGCTTCAGGGACCACTAACAGGATTGCTTTCTCTGGTGAAGTTGAGAGTTGAGTAAACTGATACGTCTTTCACGCTAATGTACACATACTGCTGTTGGTGTAAGTGGGGGCGATCCAACTGCAGTCTACCAACTTGGCGATTGGGGTTATGATCTGGGTCAGTGGACCGACTGTACATGTCTGGCTTTACTGTAATGAGAAGAGGGTTCTGAAGGATGTGATGAAACAGCTGGTAATGAGCTGCTTAACATGTTTATGGGAGTCATTCAGACATCACTTTCCCACATGCAAGCGTACAACTAGTAATTTTAATGCACATGGCATGATTAAACTGTGGGCAAGTTTAGGAAATGATGTATTTGTTGGTCATTTCTCAATGGGTAGATTTATGTTGTTATACACTCATTCATAATGCTCTTTATTTAAATCAGCTAATCTTTTATAATTACCATATTGCATATGCAATTTAAGATTGTGAGTCATCATCTTCAGATCATGAGTTTATGTCTAGTGACTTAGAATTATAGATTTAAAAAACATATTACCAAAAAAAATCCATTTCAATAAACAGATTTTTCCTGTCTATTAAATACAGTAGTGACACAGTTAATACCAATGGAAAAATGTGTTGATTGATCTAATACCACTTGTGATTAACCTCATAATTGATTGAATTATTATTTAACAGTATGTCCATTGATTTTACCGTAAGAACAATTGATAACATTGGGCCCAACAACAACATGCAATTTCCAGGTGTTAAAGGAATGTGTTATAGATTGAGGTGACTTAAAGGGGCAGTCCATCAATTTTACATGTCAAACTCAGTTCACGAGCCAGGGATAGTCACACTCAGCCTGTTTTTGCAGACAACAGTGTGAAAACAGCTAATGGCCTCAATGCTACTTCAACAGTGATGTTAGTAGATTACTGTGATACTGCTCTTGTTTGGTTTGAATGTCCTGGGTTAGCGATTGTTTCCTGCAGACAATAGTGCATTATGTAGATATGATACGTAACAGCTAGAGCCTGTTGATCAGTTAATGTGAGGCCTAAAAGAGATAACAGGGGGTTCTCTCTATTCTGCTGATTCACAGCAGTACACAAGTACCCAAGGCTGTCCTTTTCTACATTGTTTTTGTCGGTAGTTCATTCTGCACAGTGCTGGTTAAGGTCCACTGAGCATCTTATTAGCTGCAGTGAGAGGCTGAGTACCAGGAGCCTTCAAGGGTTGAAGTTTGCATTGATTATCAATAATTAGGTGATTTTTAAAATGTTTTTAATTTCTGTACAAATGAGGCTCTCTTACTTTCTTCACGGTCCTGATCTGTGTTCAAAGCAATGTTTCACTTTGCTTTAACAGTTTTTATTTTGGCTGCCCTAAAGGCGCTCTTGAATGCTGCTTATTAATTTTCATTTGAAGACCAGGCCTAGAAATTATGCCTTGGATATTTCTGTTTATTCACTCTCGGGGCTTCACTGCTGTAAGGTTGTCATCAGTTGCACCAGAAAATGGTGCAAAAAATGTAAATGGTAGTTTAACGGTGTAGGAAAAAAAGATCTCACACTTTTTTCAAAACACACATATTTTTCTACTCCAACCACAAACATGTTCTTTCATTTTGTGTCATTTTGTGCATTTGATTTCCAGCTTGGATCGCACGGTTTGGGCCACCAGGAACAAGAATTTTTATTTCCGTCCAGTATTCTTCATCTAGCTTGAACTACTCCCAAGCAGAGTGCTCCAGGCTGCAAATCGAACACAGTCCTTTACCATTCCACTTGTCAGTGAGGGGGGATGATAAAGTGGAAGTGTGATGGTTGTAATATATGTAATACATTTAAGACTAATGCATTAACTTATACTGTTATTAAGACTGGATACTTAAAGAGAGTTAAAACTATTTTACATGATCAGTAATTACTCCTCCCTCTCACCCTATCCATCTACAACATGCATTCCTCATGCATGGAAAGACCTTCTGTGTCAGGCTCTCACCTTTAATAAAAGCACATATTAAATTGGCAAGTAAACATACAGAGAGTAATATGAAAGTTAAGACTTAAAAGAGCTGAAGATGTACCACAAGAACAATAATTCTCTCTAAAGCAATCAGGTGAACAGCAGAGTGGATGTATGTTTGATTTTTTTTAAAAAACAAGATTGAAATGAAGTGTTTTCAGTCTTTTTTCTGTCCTTGGCACCTCAGCTGCTACAGTACACATGCACTTGTAACTGATCCATTCTACCATGAGCAGACCTTGCTTAATTTAACCAACCTCTGTGTGACATCATCTGCACCCTCTGAAAGGCCTTGACAGTGCATGCTTGAGTATCACGCTCTTTCTCTATTCATGAAGTCTGTTCATTGCTCCTGATTAACTGGGTTATTCAGTCACGCCGCATCCTGAGGTCAGAAGACCGTCAACTCCCCGGCTACAACAAGATACAGCTGGTGCCAGGCCTCATTCATACCATGAATCTCTCCTCACAAGCTTGTTTGTGCAGGCAAATCAAATGTAGCTGTCTGAAGCCTTTTTAGTAGTAATTGTGTCTGGCTCCACATTCAAAAGGCATAGACGAGCACAGATTCTCTAAAGGGACACACTTTAAAATGCAACTTTCTGAGGAAACAGTGGTCACATGTAAAGTCTCATTTAAGTGGCTCTAGGCTCACGACTGAATTCTTGTGTAATTGTGCCCCAATCGTTTCATGAGGGTTGCTGGAGTTATCAAGATGTGCACTGAATGATCAAGCCTAATGGCACTGGGAGGTATGTGCTCAGGCCCCTTATTTTTATTTTATGGCCTGAGACAGGGCAGCGGGGTTAACCTCATCATGCAGGCGAGTCATTATTGCTTCTCATCTTCTCTGCCATTGATTGCTCCCAGCATTTGGGAATGGAATCCTCCATATTATCAACCCTAAATACCGGTATCAATCATGTATGAACTGATGGATATTCTGAAATTACACATGGATGCATTTTCCTTATGCAGTTGGAGCTGGCTCCCTGCCAGTTCTAATAGCAATTGTGCTGCTTTGCTGCTCTATTTAACACCCATCAGTACTTGATTTCTAAACCTCTAAAACATGTAGATGTTTAGATTTTTAAAATGCTTTATGTATCCAAACACTCCTTCATATTTCCTGTTTATTCGATGCCCAGTAGAACCGCAAGTGTGCACTCTTGGTCACTGACCATATCCCCTACAGCACTTGGGGAAACTGCCTTGCTACAGGGCTCTTAAACAGTACTAAGCAATGAAATGGTATGTCTCATCTCTTCGACAACAAAGCAGGTTTTTCCAGCCGTAATCCCACCAATATAAACTCTTTGATCTTGTTTCTTTGTGTTTGGGGAGCTTCTTTGTCATTTGATGTTGTCTCTAGAGCAATAGCTGATGGAAATTCATGTAAAAGAAAATAACATTTTTGCAGTCTTTGTGTACGGCCTTTGTATATGTCAAAACACCTAGTGCCCAGAACTTCCTAGCCCCTAGTCTTAACACAAAGGTTTGATAAATAATTCTGCCTTCAGCTCTCAGCATGTACTTGCAGAAATTGTACAGTGCGCATATTATTTTTGATTTATTAGGTAGTTTACAGTGGAAAGAGACAAGAATGTTGCGAGAAAAGGGGAAGGAAGAGTCAAAGGTCATAGGCCAGATACAGATTCAGGACTTTGCAGCTACATGGGTTGTGGCCTCACACTATTTAAAGAGTGATAAAATCTGGCTATAAATCCAGCCTGCATTTCCAGCAAAATAAATAAATAAATAGGATCACTCCACAAAAATGACGCAGCACTGTGGTCAGTGTGGCTGACCACACTTTATAGTCGCCTTCCTTTCTTATTGATTGATTCCCAGATAGAGTATAGGCTCAATTTAAACTGAGGTCAGTGCGTTAATGATGTTTTTTTTAATCATAATAAGCAGTGTTCATCACCCATTTAATTACAAACCTTTTCCACTGGCTTTTGTTACCCCAAAGTTGCGTAGCGCTGCTGTTTTGAACTTTGATTCAAATAAAAATATTATTATTATTATTATTTCATATCTTTAGCACATTTCAGATAATATGCATGCAATAACTGGAGTGATTCCCTTAATAATATATATATATATATAATTGTGTTTTGATTTTTAAAATCAAGATCACCTCTGTTGTTTGTTAGAGATTCAAACACACTGTCCAGGTACAAATAACCCTTTTGTTTAGGGGAGAGAAATGTATCTTGCACTGAAGCCAGGTGGTTTTGAGCATGTTCGCAGGGAACCTTGATGACTTGCACGCTCAGGTTATGGGACTGAAAGTTGTCAACTCAAATTTCAGCTTCATGTTTGAGTTGAACTTATTTATATGTATAATAAAACTTTTATCGATACCCAACACCCTTAGGAAATATGGTGAATATACATTTCACTTTATGGGGATTAAGCACTCTTCTTTGTTAAAGCCTCACTTTTTAATTTAGACTAATATAAAGGATGTATTTTCTATATTAAAAGAATGTGCAGCATCAACATGTTTAGCTTTGTGATGCAATTTTCACAACTGCGGGCAAGTTTTTTTTTTTTTTTAC
>NTHP01000029.1:150123-205974 GCA_003416845.1 Oplegnathus fasciatus
TTCAAGACAAAGTGCAATATAATGAAGTTGAAAAAATGTCTTTCTATGGCTCCATATAGAAATAGAAGTGCATACCCATAAGGACTATTTTGTGTGTGTGTGTGTGTGTGTGTGTGTGTGTATGTATCAAACTAATGTCTGGGTACAATGGGCCGCTCCCCCCTCCCCTCCTTCATAAGCTGCTTACAGAACAACAATGGGTTTTGTTTGCATTGCAGATGAGAGGGCCTCCAAGGACACAATTTAATGAACATGTAGGTCATTTTTGATATGCTGTGTGCAGTGGCATTAACTGTTGAGTTTTCTACACAAACTCCAGCTGAGATGATTGTGGTTTATAGGTGAATGGGGTCCATATGGGGGTTAAGTGCTTTAATAACATAACAGGGAGTACATGTGTCTAAACAGTGATGCAGTTTAAAGATGTGTTCTTGCGTTTGTGCAAATGTTAATGAAGCATTAGGCCCTCATTGTCAGAGTCTGCCATCAGACAATCTGTTTTCAAATGTGAGATTTGCAGAATGGCAGAGGCAATTAACGTACAATATTGTACAGAAAATGCAGATAGCTGACATTGCATATAAAAATCTTTATAATTCATTTTATTCTTTTGATTCCCAATCATCTGCCAGTTAAGTAAAAGCTTTTTAGGGGCTGGAAATTATCTCAGGCCAACATGTCACTTTATGAACTTGCATTCAGTTGTAACCAGCGGGTGGTAATGTCTTTAATTGGACATTGTAACCTTTCTATAAAATGTTAGGTACATTGCAATATCAGGACTGCTTCAGTGGTCAAATCATTCAGGAGCAAAGATCACTGCCATCTCGGCCAGACGCATCTATTTAGCTGTCTCATTACTTATGAATTATGACAGCAGACAAGCATCACTGCAGCACCAGACGCCGGCCGTGTGGTCGTAAATGTGGCGTAATTGCACTTGATTGCAGAACTTTTTGTTAGTGGGTGGTGCATGAGTCCTCAGATCAATACTGTGGTACACAGTGATGGTTCGGGCAGGAGGAGTTTGCCGACGCAGCTCTTGGGGCACGGCTCTCTTGGGAGGACAGTAAGTGGAGACCCTTCCAGACTTTCTTTGTTTCTACTCCGCCTTTTTACTTTCACCTCCCCACCCTACCTTACCCCCCCACCCCACCCCCCACCCTTCCTTCATAATGACACCTAAGGCAGTTGGAAAGCACTTATGTCCATCCCCGCCCACTGCTCCCTAATGCACGTCCCCAGACCAGACCACAATTAAAATTTCAGAACAAATTTCAACCCTCCTGTATTATTTAAAGCACCAAAAGCTGCTGCTGCATCTAGAGACCAAGTGGGGGACAATAGAGGGTGTGGCCATATGTTATTCTCTTATGTGTGGCTGCTTAGTCAGGCATTGAGAACTAAGCTTAAAGGAGAGCCAATTAAGCTGTTTTTTGAATTTGTCAACAAGCCTGGAATCAACAAGTCCCTGGATAATTTACAGTAGCTTGTGATTGACACAACTAATTGAATCACATGTTCATTACTGAGTAAGGTTTTGCAGATCTAACTGGAATGTCTGCTTACAGATAACATATTTCCACACAGAATATTGTAATAATAGTACCCCTTTTGCATTTGACTTTGTGTGCCCAATCACCGTTGCTTGCTTTTAGCCTTTACTTGGGTTTGGTGAAATTTTGTAGACGAGGTGAGGAGCTTCTCCTCCAAAAATAATCATACAGGCCATTATTGAAGGCCACACATTTCAGCACCTGGCAGAGTAATTGATCAGCAACCTTATCACCCCCTGTGGATAAATAATGCTCATTTTTTGTTGTGGGCCAGAAAGAAAAATTGGACTCCTTTTGCTTGGCTCTCTCCATGTCCCCTGTTTTTTTATGCAGGTCTGAATGGGCATCAGGTGCCTTGCGGGACACACAGATCAGTGTTTTTCTTTGTTGTTTTTCTGGCATAAACACGCAGATTTGTGCTGTTTGTTGTATGGGAGTCCCTTTGTTTTCTCTCCAGCCGGGGAGGTGTGCTCATGCATATAATGTATCACAAATCACGATGCCCGTTAAAGTGCCATCAGCAGGATCCTCCTACGGCATGTGTTGTGTAATGTAGTTGGTGTGTTAGACTGCATGAGCATATATCGCCACATCATTTAGCAAAGCACCGAATGCCCGGTTCTCTGTAAAGAGTAATATTACCTCTGAGCAGCCGTCCTAAATCACTCCCTGACATTTTATTGAATCACAACTGAATGCACATAAGCTATGTGCCTTAGCAGCTTTAAAGTAAGATTGTATGAATGGAGAAAAACAAACCAGGAGCCAGCGCAGGAGCACCGCCTGCATACCAAACCACTGGCACATGATTAAAGCAACTGTTGTGGAACGACCATGTTTCAAACTAGAAAGACTGGAGCTTAAAAAAATACTGTTTACTAACTGGACTCACGCTACATGTGAATCTGTCACGTAAAAGACTGGACTAGACAATATTACCGGTTTTAGTAGGAGTCTTTACAGATTGAATCATTAGATACTCATTCCCCATGGTCAAGGGGTCAGCCTCACATAGTCCGGTGACGGAGTTTAATCATCAGTAAAATGTCAGATTCATGAGGATGTGGATGAGCTGACACGCTTGCAGTTACACCTGGCCTCAGTGCAATGTGGCTCACAAGATGAACCAGTAGACAGCTATATTAAGCTACTGTCACTCTCTCTGCCGCGCGGTCTCTCATTTCTGAGAGGCCACCCATGCTGTAGGTGTTGGTTAAAGTAGGTCATTCCGCCTCATTACACTTTGTTGGTGCTGAGCAAATCTTGTGGAGCGATAAATTGGAGGTTTGGAGGACTATTATACATTTAAGATTCATTTTGAGTAAATTAGTGTACAGCTGGCAGTGGTTTATTGTATGTTTACTCTGCTGTTAGTTTTAGCCACTGCAGTTCTTCAAACCAATCCTGATACTCTGCAGAAATTCCTAAATATTAAGCAAGCAAAGAAGAATTGTGTGTAATTCATTTAGCAGCATTTAGCTTAAGAACTTAAAGAATCTGAATATTTTCATATTTATACATTTTTAATTTTTCTAATTCTGCACTTTCATTTTTATAAAAGCAAGTAAGCAGTTTGCAAGGTAGCAATCAAGTATATAATAGACAACTAATGCTAACAGAGAGTGAACAGTAGTTGAACTCTCGCTGTTTTAATATCACATTAATATTTTAAGTTTATTACCTTAGAAGCTCTGAATTGGCACCTCCAGGATTCAGAGATGTCAGCAGTCTCATAGACTTCAGGCAGATGAGACTTAGCTACTGGTGGTTTGTCATTAGTAGAAAAGCACTTTTGAATTAATTTTGAGAATGATTATTAGTAATGTTAATTATGCCACTAATTTGTATCCGTGTAATGTCTGTCATCCATAACATAGAGAGGAAATTGGCCAAGGACCCTCAGTGGAGCAGGGTAGCTGTGTAGCAGTGTGACACCTGAAGCAGCTGTACAGTTAGAGCTTAATTGGTCAGTTTTCTGTAAACACAAGGCAAGTTTACTCAGAAGTTGACTGACTGGTTTGAACCCTGGAAGACATCAACAGCAAGCAACTGCATTATTTATCTGACTGTATTCGTGCAGAAATTATATAAATGTGTGATTATGTTTCTTTAAAACCACAAATACATGCCTGTGGTTTCATTTGTATGAACAAGATTTTGTTTAAGTGCTCTTTGTAATATAAAAGACAGTTACTCAGTGCCCCACCTTGGAGCCTTGCTTAGATCTCGTCAACCTGTCGTCGCCATTAACGGCAACATAAGAAACTATGTTCTAATTGCTTCCAGCATCCTGAGATGTTATCTTCCTGCCAGTACTGATTTTCTGCATTAATGTTCCACTTTAGACTTAAAGTGTGTTTGCCTTTATTGTATTAGCGCAGGTAGAAGGTTGATTGCACTTGTTGATAGCAATAATAAGTTGGCTTCCTGCTGCGGCGATTGTGCTGATTGTGTCGAGCAGTAGATTTATCAGCCTTAAGGTTGTTGACTTTTTTACATCTAGAACCACACACGTTCATGATAACAACCTGTAACCAAGCATGACTGGAATGCTAATGGTCAGTTAAGAGCTTATCTATGAACCTGTGATTCCACAACCAGACTTGTGCCTCCATCATTCACCCACTCAAACCAGTCATTAAACCAGGGATTCCTCAAATGTCAACATGCCGCTCATGTCGAGTCTATTGGATATTAAATGAGAGACTTAAGCACTTAATTTGGTGCATGACACCGCCAGAAGAACCGTGCTGTCATGGAGCTTTTCCAGTTATTTTCATACCTGACTAACAGTATCACCAGCACTCGTACCACCATCACCCTGGTTAGCTTTAAGCACATTGCCCACTGATTGCGCTAATCCAATCAGATAGATCAGGTGTGCCAGCTGTCACACCGAGACACTTGGCAGTAACACCGGAGAAAAGCAGGCTGTGTAACAGCCGGTGAGCAGCCATGCAGAGCGGATGTGTCCTGTTAAATAATCCATTAAGACTTTTTTTTTTAACCTCACCGTGCCTCTTTGGATACATCCGCATTAAACTAACGGTACAGCAAAAGGTTTTGTCAGGATTTTTCTTTATTTCATTCTTTTTTTTTAATTTTTTTTTTTTTACAGTAGCTCTTCCTTTTTTCCTCTTGTACCAGAAAACATGGCCTCATACAACCAGAAGTGGCAGCTGTGGAGCCACCCAATCGCCCTGAAGATGTTGTCCACCACAGTGTGTTTCATACACACTATTTTTGCCTATTGTTACTATGTCCTCAAATGAGAAGGAAATTTCACCGTTGAATGCCTTGATTACCGCCCACCCCCAGCTAACTGTATTGTGTTTTCAAGAAAGGGATTATGAAGCCATACAAAGAGAATATGGACCCACATTACAATAGGTTCACAAATACCTTTGCTCCAGTTTCTGTGCAACAGTATGGGCATTATATTTTGTTTTTTACTCGAGAATCTGAGGGAGCCTACAGATAAACTCCTTTTTACTTGCCTTAATGCTAAAATGGGCAGTACATTATGGTGATCCATGAGGTCATGACATCAACTGTAATATAATTAAAACACTATTTCAGTGTGTAATTTTGAAGAGGTAAAACTAGTAGTTTGTCGGGGAAACTGAAAAATCACGGAGGTATGTTCTATTCTGAATTCAAATGACAGCTTGATGGCAAACTGGCATTTTTACAGTTACAAATAATGAAAGTCTGTTTTGTACCAGCACACAGACAAAAATAGTAGCCAGGCTTTCTTTGAATACCACATCAGAAAGCCTGAATAAAATGTAAAAAAAATAATTTGTAAAATACATATTTTTTTCATCCGAGTTGGTTTGTCATACTGAAATGGCCAAATCTACGTATGATGAACATATGGATTTATCCTGCCTTAAGCGAAATTGGCTCGTGAGATGAAGTCATTTACTGTATACTCTTGCCTGTTATGTCTTCCACCCAGATGGAAATTGCACTCAGGTTTGATAGCATCCTGAGAATTGCCACAGGCACTGTGAATATGCGCACACTTCACTCTTTCCAGTGCCTAAAAATGCATTGTTCGGCTTTCCTTTCCCTGCCACAGTGCTCTGCACTCCTGAACTCAGAATGACACAGTTTCTCTCCAGATCAGACTGTTTGATAGATACTCTGTTGGACAGATAGATAGTGTGTAGGGTGGAATAAGAGAGCCATTTTTGAACGTGGATAGAATGAATAAAACAAACAAACAAAAATTGGGACAGGGAGTGTGTTTGCCTGCGGGCGTGCCGTGACTACCTTCCTCTTCCCACACTACACTTTCTGAGTTACCCTAAAGGTGAAACATCCAAGGGCGTCTGAACACAGAGCAGCATGTGTGTTTGCCTGTGTGTGTGAGTGTTTGTGAGTTTGACTAATATAGTTTTGTTTAAGCTGATACCAGTGTCTCTGTATGAAGTGTGGTGTGTTAATACTCTCAAATATTCTGAAAAAGGCTGTCTTTACATCCTTTGCCTAAATAGATTGTGCACCAAAACTCCTCCGACACCCAGACTAATCAGTTTTTTTACGGTTATTAGCTCCTTATGTCAGGATAACCCACCACATTCATTTAATGGTAGGCAAACTTCAGGATACATTTCTACCTTTAAATGAAGAATTAGTTGACAAAAAAAGCACATCATTACTGAACAAGTGAATAATAAGTCTGAAAAGGGGCCAACAGCTATATTGGTCTAATTCTAATTTGGTTATGTGCGCACCATGCCTGCATATCTGCATGTCTGTTTTCGTCATGCATGCTTCCAGGTCAGTCTAATGCAGGCAGTGCGTTGTGCAGCGGCCGTGCTCTGAGTTGTCCAGGTTGTCCAGGATCTTCAGCTGGGAAAGCCTGTCCCTTAATCCCCAGTCCTGTGTTAATGGTCCACCCTCGGGGCCCTAGGGCAGCAGTCTGAGACGGAGGATGAGTGAGCAGCGAACTTCAGAGAAGAGACTGATGTAAATGTGAAGAAATAGGCTGTATGGATGAGAGAACAAAAAAGTCAAAGAACCGGGGCTATAAAAAGGCGAGGGCTGGGCAAGGGATTGCAGGAGGGAGGGAAGGGCTGGACAGGCGCCTTCTCCTACCTCATGGGAATGCAGCAACTCAACCCCAGTGAGTCAACTAGAGGGCCGCTCCAACATGTCAAAGCAAGATCACAAGATCACACTTATTTGATCACGGCTAAGACGTAGACATGATGTCCCACTTGGTTGGAGTGTGATGTGTTTTCTCCGGCTTTGTTTTTAACAGAAATATGTGCTGTTGCCTCTGTGGGCCTCCGTGTGTGGCAGCAGGCTCCGTGAAATGTCATTTTGCGTTACATATGGCAGTGGACGTCTGTGTAGAAGAAGTGTCATCTGGAATGATGATACGACAGGGAATCCAGACGCTGCTGACAGGTTCATTTGTAGTGTAAGTGTGTTAAAATGTGTATCAGTGCTTGTGGCTGGTCACTAATCAGGCCCAAGAGAATGTGTTAATGTTAGGAATGAGTGTTGTTTTTGAGTTGTAATGGGACAGGTGAATCTGCATACTTTCCGGCAAATATTTGCAAGTCCTGATGGAATTAAAGAGCTCAAAACTATATTAAATGTAATGAACAGATGTGTTTTCGCAAAGTGAAAAAAGACGTCTGTTTGCATTTCATGTCCACTGAGTTTGTAGTAAAATCTGCATCCCATCTGTTTCACTAAACACAATTTGAATTAACACCTGTCATTCTTTTTACGTGCCTCCACTGTCTTACACGGCATGCTGGAGATAAGAATATCACCCCATCAGTGTTTCTGTGAAAAGGGATGCTACAGTACATGATGGCAGCCTTATACTTTGACCTCTAGTGTGTCTGATTATGGAGCGCCCTGCTAAATGAATGTACATATTAATGAATAGTTTTCAAATTAAACTTAATGCTTTTACAGGAACAGTTTATGAACAGGAAGAACGTGACGAAGTAATCAGTACATTTATCAGCTTCAATATTTGTATAACATTGATTTCTGTTCTTAGTATATTTAGTGATTTTTCTTAAAAACATGTATTTACAGATGATGGATTCTCATGTTAAACACTACAATAGTCTATCAGGCATTTACCTGTGGTAAGATTACTGGCTCTGTTGCTCCATGCGAACACTTTAGCTCGCATCATATTAACTGGTAGTATGATCAGTGTCAGTACTGCAGGATTAGCTGTGTTCAGTTCTTTTCACTTGTGAAGAATGGTGGTATTTTACCTGCTGTCAGCTAAAACAAAAAGCCTGACTGACATTTTACTGCGACTTAAAGGTGTACTGTGGAGTTTTCTTGTAAACAAACAGAAGTTGTGTTTACATTCAGTGTTGCTTACCAAAACACACTGTGCATATCAAAAAACCGAAGATACCCCGTGCACAGCAGTGCTTCTCTCCTGGGTGCCAGCCGGTGCAGGATAAACCACAGTAAACCAAAAAAGTCAAAGTTCCAGAGCACACCAGATTTACACTGTTCTATTAACGGATTATTTAAAAACAAAAAGGAGCGAACTACGCGTTTTGCATGTTTCTTTATCAGATTCGCTCTGTGCTTGATTTCCATCAGTGTGCCTTTTAAATAATCAGGTGATGGTTAGCAGGAAATCCAACAGGTTCACATTCCCCAATACAAAGGCACTTCAAAAAAGTCAACAATAATAGGCAATTGTAACTATAATTCTATTGTACAAAATTAATATAAATATTACATTTCCATTTCCACAAGATAATGAGAATGAGATCAGATACATTGTGTGTATCCTTGAGGTAGTTCAAGTGTTGAATGTATTTCCTTCCTCGTAAAACATTTGCAAAGACGATTTTCTTGAACATTTTGCATTGTTTACGTCCATGTTTACGAGTTTGCTGTCTTCTTTGCGGCCTTTGTTGGCGCAAAGCTTTGTAGGTCAGTGGATTAGTGTGAAACCACTGGCAGAGCTGTGCATCGTGTCACCCACGTGCAGGTGCGTGTGGATAAGATAATCAGTGCTCGAAGCACACGCCGCCTCAAGTGGTTGCCAGTTCGTTGCACAACCTGCATTTCACGGTGGAGTGGAGTGAGAGTCAGACGGACTCAGTCATGTCAAGTGATGAATCTTTCATGGTAGAGTAATGAGTTCATTTTGAACCAGTGGTGATTATGTGCATTTACGTCGTGTACGTTGATCTGATGAGACAGCGTCGGTGTAGCTTCCCAGTCAGCTAATGAAACCTTAGCTTTAGCTTACAGGTCAAGGAGAAAAGTGGCCACCTCGGCGTGGCGAAACTCCTTCAGCTGACTCCAACGAGCAAAAGTTGAACCAGTGTTCACCCTGGTCTTGCTCCTCCTTTCGTCGCTGAGCACTTGGGGTTGGTACTGGAGTGAAGCCGGGCGCTTACTGTCAAGCTTTCCATTTCCAAACTTTCCCTTTTTTCCACACTAACTGGCAACTACTAAGACTCTTGACCGCTGACGACACAGAGATACCACGTGATACCTACGGCGTTGTACTATTGGCTCACAAGCCTCGTTAAAAACGGGAACCAAACGTCAGACTTCTTACACAGAGATAAGCAAAACATTCATTTTCAAATTGTTATAATGATTAATTCACAATCATAATTTTTTTTTAGGAACAGCCATACTTTGATTCCGCACCGAAGCTTTGTGGATGTATTATTTTGGACTCTGTTATACCCATAGAAAGTTGTTTCTCCCAGCAACTTTGTTCATCAATCTGAGTCCAGATTTAATTTCTGTTAGAGTACCTTGCCTTTTTTGCACAAATGCTTGTTGATTTCTTTTGTATTCATTTAATTTTTCCCAATTCCTCTCCGCCATCCCACACAATTAATAAAAAATGAAGTCGAGAGTTGTAACAGGGTATAGTCCCTGCTGTTATCCAGAACTCATTTCTCAAACAGCTTAATTATTGCTCATCTAATATAAGATGTATTACTCTGAAAGGCTAACATCGTATATGAAAGTTTAGGTCACGACAGAGCAGTGGAGATCACTGTGTAACCCATTATATTAATTTAATATGTCTACAAAAGATTAAAAAGGGAAAAGAACATCTTAGATACTTAACTAATCAACAAACTTTTAAATTGAAGTTAATGTTCATTACTAGTTATCGTACATTACTGCTGCTGTGGCCCAAATCTGTTTGTGTACACAGTCCTGGTACTGTCCCTGCTAACTGTGCAATGCACTGAGTGGGAATGGCAAAAATGTGCTCAACCCTTTCAACATGCTGCAGTCAACCCATTCAGAAGCCAGGACACTCATGCAGTGCATCGTTATGTTGATGCTGTTATCTGTAATTGGATTGTTTTAGTCCCAGTGAGGTTTCGCAGTTGCGGGAGGCTTTTTCATGTACTATTCAACTAATCAGAGCACGCAAACATTGTGGTATTTCCATGACACAGATTTTGGGAAAGAAACTCTCTGCTAAATCATTTTAATGTACTGTCCGCTGGGCCTCCGGCACTGCATGGATTTGAAACACACAAAGAGCTGCAGCTAGACTCTCAAGGTCACTGTGTCAATGCACCTTCAACCCACAAAATTAGGACCGTGATAAGTGACTGTTGAAACGTTTAAGAAAGTATAGATTAAAGTACTAGCCTGGAGATGGAAGAGGAGATGATGAGGGTGAAGAGCGGGTGAGGAGGTGGTGGGACTCACTTTATGGGGATTTCATCAGGATGACTGTCAGGAGAATAAAGGCCTAGCTGATCTGTGCCAGATAAATTAGGTCTTTGTGAAGGTTTTTCTGACAATGAAAAGTCACATAAGACAGTTCACAAAAAATATATTGAGGTCTGGCATTGGCAACCCTGTAAGTTACACATAGCAGAGAAATGCTCTTTCCTATATGTGCTTTTTCTGTATCTGTGCACCTGTTAAGCAGCACACAATGGTGAGAACATCCTAACAGGCACCTGTGAGAGATCATGTCTCAGAGAAGAGCCATTGGAAAAGTGGTGGTGATCTGTTTTGCCTATAGGTGCTGCTTCATACCATATTTAATTAGTTCTCATCCGTGTGCCTCCCAGTCCAACCAAAAACTTGCCGGCTGAATTTACCCATTATTCAGCTGTTAGGGAAGTTGTTAGTTTTCAGTCGGAAAAAAATCTGCAGATTCAAAATCTGCTCCCTACATTGTTATTCTACCACTTCTATTTCTGTCTGCTCCGTACATGCAGCAACATTCGCATGTCTGTTACCCGTCCTAGAAAAGAGAGTCCTCTATTGGTCTTCTTGAGGTTTCTTTCATTTTTCTCTTTAGAAATGTTTTTCTGTGCAGTTAATTCTATATCTGTACCATGGGTTTTAATCTAGAGGAGGTCGTATGATGTACAGACAGTAAAGCCCTCTGAAACAAACTTTTGATTTTGGCCTATATAAATCAACTTGACTTGATTTGCCTCAGTGGCACGTGGTTGGAAACCACTAAACTAGACGTTCAGCTGTTAAACTCAAAGTCAAAGTGTATTTCAAAACTGTTTTGTTTCAGTTTCTTCATCACTACAATTCATCACAGAATAGGATTCTATTTTCCAGCTGCAAGCAGGTGAAAAGATGTCAGTGTGGCTGAGTTTCACAAGGCACAAGTGTATGCTAACACCATTTACACCGGCCATGCAGATGTCAGCAGCACGACAGCAGCTTCAGTCAGTGTCTACACTGGATCTGTGGTTATGTGTTACTCAGAAGAAAATACATGTGAAGACTAAAAAGATGCTCCAGGTTGCTGTGTGTGTGTGTGTGTGTGTGTGTGTGTATCAAATGCAGGCTGTGTGTAGCTGGTGTAGACAGCTGTGTTAATTAAAGTGGAACCATATCTATTCCATCAGACGTGCACAAGACGGATGACTGAAAAAGGTTGCAGAGTGTTGTTTGTATTTCAGGTGGGAGTCAATCACTGTTGACACAATGGCTTCAGGTTTGCTGTGTGTTTCAGCTGCAAATGTCTTCACCTAGGGTGAGAAACTGTGTGTCTCCCAGTGCTGCAAAATATGTTGGTTTTGACTCCAGCAATAAATCCAACTAGATGATTTTACAGAGCAGTATTTAAAGAGGAGGAACCAATCTATGAAATCACCTGGTGTTGGTCTTTGCTTTGGAGAAAAAAAGTTAGTTATAGTTGACCTGTGGTTTATTTTTTTTTAGTTTGATGATTCTTGGTCAAAAGTTGACACACAATCACAAACAGTAATTGACAATTGCGGAAGCAGCTTGCGCTTTTGTTGAACGTTCCCCAAGCACAATGCTGTTTCAACCATGCGTGGCAAAAGGCAGCATTCTCTAAATGATGAAGTAGGACAACATCTGGAGTATACAAAGCAAGCAATCCCTGATGCCAGGTCTTGTAGGCCTGCTCCTCTTAAGTTTCTTCCCTTCATCCTGCCCCCCCCAGGCCATGGACGCTGTCCAGAAATAATTCGCCCCTAATTGCCTGTCACATTGCCACAAAGCTATACTCATGTTTTTTTTTACAGTGCACAAATTCTTAGAGTCAATGGACGTAGTGAAGCACCGGAGTGGGTTGAATGAAAATGTTCTAACAGGGCATCAAGCATGTCCCTGAGCATGTGCAGTGACGTGTTTGCCCATGCAGAATCCGTGCGTTCCTGTTTTTTTGTAGGACAGAACACGCTAAAGTCAGCATGANNNNGGGGGGGTTTGTCACAACACCTCTGCAGGTTTGTGGCTGCCCGGCCAAAGTCTGTGTTTGTTCCTCTGTTTCCGGAAGAAACAGAGGAACAAATGCAGAGCAAATGTATTCTGCTATTTTTGTCTGGGTCGCCATTCGGACCTGACAGACTCAGCAGCAAGTAGTAACTCTTGCTCAAATTGTATAATTGAGCTCATCCAGTGTTTCCGCTGTTTTTCTCTGCCTCCCCCCTTTTGGCATTAGGATGCTAGCAAACTACAAACATAATCTTGCAAATCACAGGTACTGCTGGAGCCATTGAGGAAACTATAAACTGCATTGTGCAGGGGAGTCTATTTATTATCACATCACCAGATTCCCCATTTCCCTCTCAGTTAGCTGTAGGCACAAGTCCATCTTTGCACTACTGGGGAATCATGGGAATGATCAATTTGACAGTACTTTAGCTGTGTTGTGTATTACTGTCTGCAGGATGAGCAATGAATCGCTGATTAGATTGGGTTTGATCTGAGTTTGTGCGTGCTCACTTTTACAAGGGCATTAGGCGTGTTTGTGTCCGTATAGGGACCCATTTGCACAATCCCGGCGTGAAAACTAAATATACATATTCTCTGCTTGCTTGTTGCTCTCCAAAACAAAAAACCATCCCAGAGATAATCTGCAGCTAATTTTGTGGTAAATCACGCCTTAAAGATCCCACGTGAGCCACTGGCTGCCACTTGTAATGCTGCAGGCAGGTCTCTTGTCCAAGGCGGTCTCAGCGCTGGAATTTGATGTAAAAGTTTCAATTTGGCTCGGTTTAACCTCGAGCTCAATCGCTGTGTACAAAATGTCCACAGACTCTCAGCATAGTTAAGCCAAGAAAATGCTTTGACATAATCTCTCCATCACCATCTTTAGCCATTGTTTGTTTCCTTTAGTAACTCATGCACAGCCTTCATGGAGGAATTTGGGAACATATTTTTATTGTGTTTGATGCAGTGTTGTTGCTAAAAGCAGCACTGTGCCGACATGAAACTAGAAGCCGTGACTTTTTATTGTTTCATCGTCCAAAAAAGTTGTTTGTGAGTGGCTCTCTGATTAGTTAGTAACGGTGGGACTTTGGCTCTGTTTGGCAACTAATGGAAGAGGTGTAGAGAGGAGCACAGGACACATTATAATCCTAAAAAAAATCAGCTATATTTATAATAATCACACAGACATATAGAAGCACCTTACTGTAGGCTGTTTTCATGACTGAACGCGTGACATTTTAGTGTTTTGTTGCATTGGAATTGGAGGAGGATCTAAAAACCGAATGCGAGTGGATGGATAAATACTCAAACAGGTCAGCACAGTCTTTGTGAAAGCTCTTTGGCTTTCTTGAAATTGTTCTGCTTTATTTTCTTTTGTTCAGCCCACTTTAAAAACACTTCATCTCAAGTACCGGAGTTGTTACATATGTAATAAAAGACACAAAAGCCAAACATGCACAGGTTCAGCCTGATCATGATCAATGTGAAAAATCAGTTTTGTACAAACCGAGTGTGGGAAGTGGTGGCAAACTTGCTAGATATGAAATCTTTATAATATATGCGTTATACAAAACAAGTTTTTGTATTTGACAAAACCTAATCAGCAATCAGATTTAAAAGAAGAAAATATACAATTATGTCTGAATAATAATATTAATATTAGCCCCCATGATGCACGAGGCTGTTGCCTATCTCTGCCTTATGGTAAATTGGTCTGTGGTTATAATGTGACTTTCAGTGTTTTGCTCAGAGACATTTACTCTTTGAGAGACTGAAGCCAAGGACCAAAATTACCATCTGCTAAGGACCAAATGTTGCTAAAATTAGTTGTTGGTAATAAATCAAAATCACCTGCCACACTAGCTGGTACCTTTAGTGGCAATACCCTGCAACATTTCATAATGCTCATGTAATTTGACGTCTGTTTCTCTTCATGATGAATTGTAAACTTCAGCTGTTGTTTTTCAAATATACACAGTGGCAGTAAAAAATGACTCGGGTGACATTTCAGTTTACCAACCCTTTACAAGTAAGAGCGCATTTTGGACACTACTCTGGTTTCTGTACATGTAAGGCTTGTTGTCTGTCCATTTACATTTATTTCTCTTTTTTTTTCTATGATGACTCTCCGTGTTGAGCAGGAACTCATGATATATTCATCTGTGCAAGATTTTGACACACCAAAAAGTTTGCAGAGGCTGAACTTTTTTGAAACTGACAGAAATTATTTGGGGTTGTCATCATCCATTTAGAAGCCAGCACCAGTGCCGTGGCTAAGTTATTTTTTTTATTGCTATCCCTGTTGCTGCATTGTGAATGGGCTACACGCATGAGCTGCCTCAACGGAAGCAAGACAGACAGAAGCGTCTGTCACATTTCTGTCCATTCAGTTAGAACCAGTGTGGCCACTCACTAATTCTTCAGATGGAGACTTGGTACCCCTGCGGTGCCTTTTTTACTCCACTCCCCGTTCTGTTTTGTGTGATTTTATCAGTGCCTTTCATTGTGTTTGATTTAGCTTGTACCGTTCTCATGCTATGGTTCACACGTAGACACTCCCTGACTCTCATGCTCACACATCCTGTGAGCTTCTTGCAGTGTATAGATGGATGGATAGTGTGTGGCAGTACAGTAAGGCTGCTGCAGATATTGCACAGGATAGCCTCAGGGAATACTGCAGCCTTGCATGTTTCCCTTACAAACACACACTTACTCTCTCCATAAGATCATACTTACATGGACAACCACAATATGGATTATTTGCCATTACAAGTCTTACCTATAGATGTAAATACATATTCTTATTTTCAACTGAACAAGTGCACTTGATCTCTTGGATTCTGTTTGGCCGGAGTGCTAAAGAAGCTCATCTGCTCAGCTTTCCAAACATTAATGTGATGTCTTCCCTTTTGTAATTACTCCCACATACAGAGTACCAAGCCACATTAACCTTTGGCAGGGAGCACCTGTGGACCACTTTTAAAAGCCCTGTTCTTGTGCTGCCTCCAAAATGGTTGCCAGTGTTATTATGACTGCCTCAGCTGCATCCATTTCAAATCCAATCTGCCCTGTAGGTCTGATTCATTCTTGGTCATAATGATCATTGTTTAATAATGAATGGTCAGTGGTGCTTTCTTTCTTTCTTTCTTTCTTTCTTTTTAGCTAAATGTGCTCTGGCTTCATTGAATAAAATAAAATAAAAGTGCAATGACAGCATCACTCAAATGTATTGTGTCAAAGAAAACTTACTGTGTAATAGATATCATGTATGAAGTACCGAACTGCAAAAGTCCAGCCCAAAAATGTGTCAAAGTCAACCTCTCTCTCTCTATTGAGAGAAACATCTCTGCTCAGGAACAGTCTGGTAATGAGTCTCTACAGTAAATTATTTTTTTGCAGTCTCCTGCTGTGGTTCAAAAACTGCCACTAACTCATTTATTATTTCTGAGCATTTATTGTACTTCCGAAATGGAATAACTGATTAAATCTAGTTCTTGGCAGCAAAGCAATAACTTGGACTATTTAAGAAGGGGAAAGCAAAATAAGTTACTTCAAGAAACAGAAAATGTGGGGAAATAACCTTACCACGGTAACAAACTGATTATTTTCCACTGTCTTACCCCTGTAATCATCTTGTGACCCATCAGGTTCATCTTGGTAACCCTTGGTGGGGTCCTGACCCCCATACTGGGACCCACTGTATTAGACCGCTGTAGGTAATTCTGCAAATTAGCAGGCTGGATTGCTTTATTGCAAAATTGGATTGAAAGGATTTTTGCCTAAATGTGATGAAGTACCTTGATTTATCAGTTTTTTAATTTGGCCAATTCACCAAAAACTGATTATTTTAGCCATGAAAGTCATTAACATTAATTGCCATAATAATAATGAGAGCCAGACCAATAAATCAGCCAGACCGATATACTGGTAGATATATTAGCTCATTGCAGATATATTGGTATTGGCTGTGTCAGCTGATAAATAACAAGAAATTCAACTACAGAAATGCCAAAGATATGTTTTGAAACAGCATCACCATTCTACAGTTTGTCCACTAGAGAGTAGTGACAGTTTTAAAATGTTCTGCCCAGCATATATCTCAGTTGCAGTTGTTTAAAAACACATTTAAGGGGACTGTATCAAAAATGTTAATGTAGGTTATGGGTTGTGTGAAGAAAATGAATGTGGGCCAATATGCCTTCATCAGATTATTTATTAACTCGCAAATATCAACACTGGCATCTGCCTCAAAAATCTCGTATCCGTCGGGCTATTATAATAACTATATATCATGATGCATCTCATTATAAAAGTCCATATGCCATGATTTCAAAGCTCAAATGTTGCCTAACTAAGTCAAAGAAAAAATGGAGCTCAAAATGAAAGTGCTGTTTGTGGAAGCACAGGGCAAACAAGAACTGAAATTAAACCAGTCAAATTTATAATAACTGCTGAAATAATTACTCACACAGAGCTACTGTAGATAATTAAAGATGGAAATGTCTTTGGTCTCAAATGGATGGTTAGGGAGGTATGCACTCTTATGTCCATGTAGACAGGCTGCTGGGGGGAGTTGAGAGGTTTTTTTCCCAGTGACTCATAGAGTGCCTCCAGGAGTGGATGATGGAGGAGGCGAGTGTGATCATTGCCACTCTCAAGATGACAATATTGTGCTCCTTAGGAGTGTGAATCTCTTCCCTGTGTGTGAGGTTGAACTCATTCTTTTTTTTTTTTACAGCTATCACTAACTTTCTCTTTTCCCCCTTTTTTTCTCCATATGCTGTCAACCTGCGGTTACCGATGGTGCCCTCATCATATAGGTAAGACATATACATGTAATCATTTTCAAACTACTGCCCACATGTTTGAAATGTCTTTATGAGGAGATCCATAATGGAACGGATGACCTGCATAGTGAGGCTATGGTATATATACACTGTGGTTTAACCTTGACAGAAAATGGACTGAAGTACGTAGGCTGCAGAAGAGCTGAGATGAATTACAGAGAGCCTTGCCCATGCAATCAGTAAAGGTAGTGAAAGGGTTGTTTTGCTGGAGCATGTTTAATAAGTAGTGGTGCATTTAATGGGGGTAGCTGTGACTAAGAAAAGGGATGCACGGGGTCAGGCCATCGCTCTCGCACCGCGTCTTCACGGACCACAGGCCGCATTTCATATTCATCATCGGACTCAGGAGAGACAGGAGGAAAGACAATTCTCCACAATCCACTTTGTGTTGGAACAATGTGTTCTAAGTAGGGATTGTTCTGTATGTGAGCATGAGCTGCTCATCATTCATAGTAGGCTCCTGAGAAATGAACAAATTTACATCTTATACCATTTTGTGCAACATGTACACCACAATTTTTTTAGGCACTATAATCCACCTAAATTGGACCCTTGACAAGCAAGTAATGGATCAAGTGTGTTGTCATATTACAGATCATAGAAGCGACAGGAATGCATCAAGGCTGGATAGAAAGAGAATGTGCTAGACATTGAAACTCCTTCACTTATACAGTATCTCCTCTTACTTTTTGCTTAATGAAGGGTGAGAGGATTTGATGGGCGATGAACTTTAGTTCAATAAAAAGAAGGCTTTAAAGTTGAAAGATGGCCCACAAAGACATGTCAGTCGTCTAATTTCCCCTCTCTCCTGTTTCAGCTTTCTTGAAGTCATTTGCTACATTGCACAGGTCACTCCAGCTGAGGTTCATCATATTTATTGGATTGTTAGGCCCCAAAAGCAAAAGCGCTCTCTGTTTGACAAGGGGAGCTGGTACTCAAATTTTAATGAGCCTCCGGAGAGGAAGAGGAGGCGGTCTTGTTTACCGACAGGCACTGAGCTTTGTGGGCAGGTACAAAATCTTGATGGTACAACGTGGGCAGTGTGAACATGCCTTCTTCATCTCCTTTTTCAGCTCCAGTCAATGAGTGCATTCCTTATTTTACAGTACTCGCAAATCTAAAAGGATAATAAGATTGTGTTCTTTAACCTCCCACCACATTAAAGCAAGGATGTAATATGATGCTTTTGCCCAGTTAACAATGGAAATCTGTATTTTGTATTGCTATATTATGTGTTTTAAACAGAACTGAAAGTATTTTCATTGTTTTTATTTTTACTCCGGCAAAGTGGACATGGCGACAGAGTATGGTAGACACATACATAGAGAAAAAAGAGGAAACTGTATCATTATAGGTTAAAAGATATCTGGTAAGCTTTGAGATCCTCTTTCTTTTCTCCACCTCCATCTTACCCGGAGTCGTTTTCCAATCATTTTTTAAAAGTTGTCTGTCTGCAAAGAAATGACAAAACAAAAGAAAACGGTTAAATTTTCTCGCTTATTGTTCAGTTGGCGACAAAATAGAAACACGGTACGCATAATGTGGTAAGGAGTGCAGTGAAATGGACAGTTTTGACTAACTCCAGTCTCTCGTCTCAGCCAGTCTCAGTCAGTTGCATCCGACTCTTTGTGGTTACTTATTTTGTTTCAGAATCACTTACACAGACATATCATTATGTTTCTGTTGTCACATGACCACACAAACACAAAACAGTGGTTTGATCTCGGCTCCTAAATGCTTTCTTGGCAGATACTTTGAGACGCTTGATGAAACCACTATTTTACACCATTATGAAGTCGTCTGACAGCGTAAATTTAAGAGAGTCGTTGAGAGCAGACACATTTTGGCAAATATTACACTGTGCGATTGTGTATAAATGAATACAGTTCAGTATGACCAAAGTGAAAGTCTTCACTTTGCTTCAATGAGGGAAGCATAATGCTGACATACCATAATACACTGCAATAAATAGACCTTTTTCACAGAAGACATTTTCACGTGTTACAGCAGTAAAAGCACAGGTGTAAATTATAGAATTAGTGATGGTTGAATTCCACGTAACTGCTTCGGTTTCAGGGTCCTGGCATTGTGCATGTTGGCTCACTGTCACACCGTCATGGCTTTTTGGGACACTTGAACAGGATAAGGCCCTCGTTAGTGTTATTAGTAACAACGGTGCTCACCCTTCTGTGACAAGTTAAAATGCCTGCTGTGAAAAAGAATTATTCCACCTTTGTGAAGTTGTTTGGTGCTAATTATTCACTCGACTCCAGACATATCTGATGGATATTTTATTGAAAAAAAAGGCAACAAAAAGGCATTCAAATGGACAGCTAGATATCACCCTCGTGTTTTCAACGTCTGCCATCACCGCAAACAACCACTGAGGCATTCAGGGAATACTCCTCCCCACCATCATTACTCCCTTCTTCCCGCAGTTGATATTCTGTCTGTCAGATTTGACGGATTTACTGCATCTTGTTATGAATGTCACGTAGGCTTTTTAATGGCCAGTGCTAATTTGGTAGCTACTGTGCATTGTCTTTTCTCCTTGCTCCATTCTGGAGAGATTCTGCTGCTCCAGTTATAGTTGGCAGTGCTGCACATGGTCAGGTTTTGGATAAAACGGTGCAGAATTTGAGCAAAGCAGCTGGCTTTCAATTCTCTATGCAGGAGAAACCCTGCTATTTTTGTTTGTGTTCCACTGTCTGATTTAGGTTTATAAAGTCTGCATATCTTGCTAATGCACCTTAAATGATATCCCATGTTGATAAATCAAACAAGCCATTCATCCATTTCCTTCTTATCATCTAAATACTGATGGAGAAGATTAATTTTGCCTTAACCATACCAAACATTAGAAGGACTTGTGGTGCCAATAAGGAACTATGCTGTAAACTATGCTATAAAAAGTGACAACATTTCCCAGAATAACACCTTATACAGAAGATGATGTGCATTTTTCTTCCCTCAGCACACTTATAATCAAGTAGCAACATCTGAGCAGGTGTCTTCGCAAATGCATTTATTTTGGAGGATAATAACTGCATAGGTTTGCATTTCAGCAGTTGAAGTGCACCTTATGATGCCCATCACGTCATTGCTCACACAGCGGCAGATATACAGTGCTTTGGGTATTACGCATAGATTCATAGATTCTGCTTGTAGCTACATCAAGTGAATAATTTAGTCATACGGACAACGGTGTGATTTATATCCCGCAACAGGTTGTTTGTTTGGCAGTATTCATTTGTGTGGACACTTAGTATGTACATACTGTTTTGTTTGAGATTAAGGTTTGATTCCCAGCTCTTTCTGTGTGGAGTTTGCATGTTCTCCCTCGGCTCTCCTGCACTCCTGTAGCCGAAGGTATTCTGGTGGAAGTGTGGTGATTTGGAGATCCTAATAAGGATATGCTGATATTAGAAATGTGTTTTTCATTGCCGTTTCATTTCTTTTTAAAGTTTTGTTCAGGTGTGTACGTAATGAAGAAAGAATAAGCAGTAAAACAATAATGATGCACAGTGAAGAGAGTTTGTTTTGCAAGACCAGAATACATGAGATGAACATCTGCACTGTAATAGAAGAAGAAGTCTTACATTAACAGCTCTAGCATTCTTTTTTAATGTATATAAAAAAAAAAAAATCTGGGCGCAATTTTAGCGCCCCCACCTACGTCGCCTATAGGAAGCGCGATAATTATCAGTAAGCTAATAATCAGTCTAATTCTATATAATGGTTGATGTCTCAGTGTGTTTGTAATTGCCCTCGGATGGACTGGTGACCTGTCTGTAGTATCTCCTTGCACTCTGTCCAGTGCATGCTGGGATCTGGCTTCATGTGTGAGCACCTATGCTCAGGAATCAACTAACTTCCTTAATCAAAGGTGTCAGAAACCGGAGTCAAATTCCTTGTATGTGTCCACATACCTGGCCAGAAAAGCTGATTCTGATTCTGATTCCGAGAAAAGGTAAGAAAGGCATGTGGAAACTGAAAGGTGTGAGTCATGGTCACATATAAATTGCTGTGAAACTATTCATTTTGTACAGTAAGAACAAGTTACTTATACTTTGATTATACTCTGGAAAATAAATAAGAACATTTACTCAGCTGTACTTAAAGATATAATCTCGAAGATTTTCATTTAAATAAATGTCTGTTAAGTCACTATCTATCACCAAATGATGCAACACAATGGTGACTGAGCCTGTGGCCCACTGATGAAAGCCTGCAGCATTTGCAGTATTACGACCCCGGTGTTGGCAGGGACTTTACCGGAAAAATCACAAGCGGCGCAGAGTAAGGCTTTTAACAAGGTAAACGATGCGCTCTTCAACTCACTTGTGTGTGAAGGGGCGCACTGTTGTTTCCGGTGTCTGCTGGCGTTGTGAGTAAACGGTTATTACGGCCGAAAAAACAAAGAAAAGATCGACGACGACAGACGATGAAAGTGAAACTGAAACTGAAATGAGGTCCAAAAACACACCTGAAATTACAGATTATCGCCACAGGTGCCGTGAAAGACAACGAAATGAAAATCTTCGAGATTACAACTTTAAGTACAGTTTTGAGGTAGGTAGTTTTAGATTGTATAGTTGTATAAGTAGTTAATAATAACTGGAATTTAATTCGTAGAAATTAATATTTTTACATTAACAATTGATTGAATGACTATATTTATATGAAAGGGATTTCCTTCTAGTGATGAACCCACAGAATTATCACCCAACTCCTCAGTTCTCTTCAGCTCTGCAGAGCATTTTAGCGTCTTTCAGCTCACTGTTTGGTTTTATGAGCCACAACTCAACTGTTTTGTCTCACTGCTCTCGTCCGCCTTGTTTCCAGCTGTAGCAGGCAGGTGTATTCAGCTAAAAAGCCCAGATAAACACACTGTACACTACCTGCCAAATGAAAGCTAATGTTGCTCTGTGTCTGTTGTTTGCCATAACAACTTTTAAAAGGTGCTAATAAGACACTGAAAATGTTCAATTTTAGCTTTTTCTGCTGCTTTCCAAGTGGCCAATTTTTTTATATAATTATAACAATAATTATAATTATTCTAATTATAATAATTATATTAATTGTTATAATAATAAGTATAATAATAAGTACATTCTGCGGCTGCATTGATTAATTTATTTTTTGGCCTCTTGGCTGGCTGGAGGACCATAACAACAAGCTGAAGAGACTAAAAAGCTCCGTAGAGAGTATGGTGATCATTTTCTGTGGGTTCGTCACTATGAACAAATCATTTGATCTATTGTTAGTGTAAAAAAAATATTGATTAATGCAGCTTTAAGGAATATTTTGACTTAAGTAAAGGATTGGAATACTTACTCCACCACTGCTTTACCATTTGAGGCCATAATTGAAATACTTCCATTCAGGAGGAAGCCATGGATTATTGACTGAAGACACAATAGTTGAAAATGTCAGTATGCCTCAAAGCCAATAAGTCTTTCCTCATAGAATGAGGAGGGGAAATAAAAACTGTTAGATAAAGAGATGGTTATCCAGCCTATGGGATCCCTGCTTGAGCAATCAGTTTGTTTAGCTTGAGCTTGCTATTGTGCAATATGGCTTCTGCAGGAGGAGATGAGATGTATAATGTGGAAATCCACCAGAGGATAATCCTGTATCAGCGTCGGCACATCTATGGATTCTGTACCCTGTAGACAGTGGCACGGTTTGATGCACTCCTTCGCACACTCGACAATTCACTCACATTTTCATTTGCACACATACACGCACCCATCAATCTAATGGAATTTACACAACTGAAGGTTGCGCGAGTCGATGCCTGACACGTGCTGCATGAACAATGTCTTGGAAATTGGCAAGACTCTCATTTCTGCTCTCATACATCGATGGAACAAAAGGATGCCTTATGCTGTGGCACTGTCTGTCATTACACTGCTGCTCAGTATGTAGGATGCTCATTGTATACCACCTCATTTAACTGTGTAGGCTTAATTACAGTGAAACAGTGAATGCACTGCAATTACAGATTGGACTAGGTATACTTTTATTGGAAAGTGGTTCTTTTTATTTGATCACAGACTGGGTAATCTAGAACGTTAGGCTGTAATTGAATCAGTCTGGAATGCACAAGGCCTGTATAACTTTATTATATCTTATCTGGCTTCATCTCCACTCACCGGGCTCTCTATTTGTTACCATTTACCAGCAATTGTTATCTGATAATGAAGACTACTCATGCAATACGATACCCAGGCAGCAAACGTTCAGATATAAAATACCTGCCCAATAATGGCAACTTAAGTGCACTTGTAATAAGCTGAATGTACTCTCTGTCTGTACATAATAGAATTAAAAAAAAAAGGTCATTTGAAAACCCTTCCAATCAATGGCATATTTGATTGTGTACAGAGTACCTATATTTAATACAGTGTATTTACCTGGTGACTTTCCAGAAAAAACATTTAGCTTATGATTCATTTTTGTGTGAGCGTGATAGTAGCAGTCATCTACAACAGGCTTTAATTGATGGGGTTACTTTGCAACAGTAAAGTGTTCGTCACAATGGCACTGGTGAGGTGAAGCCGGGGTGGGTGTGTGGGGTATTTGACAGTGTGCGTAGGCCTTACAAACACTTTTTCAAATACTTTTTCCAAATTCAGACATATTTGATTTTGTACAATTTTATTTGGAAGAATAAACCCCACATGGAGCGGTATAAATGATCTTCAACAAGCTACTGTAGTACTTGACTTTAACTGAAGATGAGGGAGACGGTTTTTGACAGTGTTGGCTTTTCAAAACACATTTGAATTTGATTACGAACTAGACGCCGGTGTCGCTTGTACTTTTCCTCACGGCAGGATGGCACATATATAAATTGACTAATAATATAAATTTCACACAGGCAGGATTGATAAGAGCCACTAGAAATCGACCATGCAGACTGACAACCAACACAATGAGGTGCACTGAGCTGCTTTTTAGTTGTGATCGGATGTTAGTGTTACAAACATCACTTGTAACTTTAAATGTCTTAAATCTTAAAATACATGGCGTAGAGAAAATCTGTCATGAGCTGTTGATCAATAAGAGTGAAAAGTGTTGGTCACAGATGAGCCAATATTCCAGATGTGTTGCTGGTTTGCTTTAAATGAGTCTTTCAGGCTTTGAAATTCTGGCAATTGATGATGAAAAACTTCACTTGAATAATTCATTGGTGCTATCAAGATTGTTTCTCTTTGCTCTTTGTGCCGATTGATTAAAATAACAAACTGAGCAAAACAAAAACGGCGCAAAAAATGTTCATCATCCTTCAGGAAAGACTTCCTGAAATGTCTGTTAGATTATTGTAAAGAGTATGTAATAAAAAAGAATATGTGATAACACACAAACACAAAATAAATACTTTCCCAAGCAGTCTGCGGCATGCCAGCCTACTATAGTTCACAGTGAACAGATTTTAATGCAGATAGCGAAATATTCCATCACAGCTAAAGCCTTGGCCTGGTCTTCAAAGAAAAACAAGACTGTAAATTTGCCTTGAAAATATAACACCGGAGTGTTTTGGTCGTTGTTCTGTTTATGCCACAAAACAAGTCCCCGGGATAGGCTGTGCATTTTACTCCCCAGCCTGTAAAGAAGTCGCTGACACAGTGAAAGATGAGGTTATGAGACTGAATCACATCAGCAGGGGAACATGTTTTCAGTTCAGGTGGGTGAAATAGAGGATGATGCAACCACTCAAAAAAACTCTCCAATATTCTACCCACACACGGCTCCTCAAAAAAAAAAAAAAAGTGTTTTTACTTGTTGGAAAATGAATTTCTGATCAGTTTATAGTTTGAGCGGTTGAGTCTATGAAAGAATAAAAGCAAATCTAAGAAAATACAAAAAGAAGAAAGCACACGTATGTCTTTTGACTTAATTGGCAATAAATCCATTATAGATTCATTCAAAATCTGTCCGTCTAACGAAGGGGACGCCAGATCTCTCGTAGTGCATGATAATAAGACATTAGAGTATAAGAAGGAATACTCAAGCACAGAATAGAATACACTGCATAGAGAAAGTACAGCCTGTTTTTGCACTTATCATGCAGAGCCAAAGTGAGGATTTTTTTAATCTTTTCAAACCTCAAAAACCTGATTCAGATCTGTGCCCTGGAATCATACACACATGTGTAGCTACTGCGGAGGAAGGAAGAAAGAAATGTAATATATATAAATATAAGGATACCCAGACATTTTTCTCAGGGATAATGCAACATGAACAATATGTTCCCATAACATAGAAATCGGTTTTTACCACAGCTTTACCACAGCAGGGATAAATCCAGATACTAAAAACATGACCAACAACATAATCAGTGATAGTGCGGGTGTGGTCTTGGCAGTCCTACATCAAGTGATAATGATAGTAATTTGGATTTGTGAGATCAGGTAGATGTGTTAAAGCTTAAGTTTGAGTTCTTGTTTATTTCCCTTGACAGCTTAAAACTAGATTCCCGAAATGATGTGACCACATTAAAAGACGACATGCTGTCAGCGCTCTCGTACACAGTATCTACTAAAATTGAACTCACTGTGGAACTGTTGCATTTACAGAGCAGGTGTAAGTGCCGCATGCATTTAATAAAAAAAATGAATGTAGTGTTGTTTGTGTTAAAGAGAAACTTAATACTTGGACATGCAGCCTTCACAGTGGTAGGAAGTCTGTAAATGTTAGAGCAACATTAGCTAATCGCAGATACTGTATATCTCTGTCAGTGTACGTATGTTGGCCCGATAAGTAGCAAAAATCAGTGTTTGAAGTAATTTAGAAACCGTGTTACATAGTTTGTCCACCAGAGAGCACAAGTAGATTTTTTTAAGCGTAAAATGACCCGCTCATATGTATCTTAGTCAGAAAAAGAAAATCTCAGGGATTATGTTAAAAAAAATATCTTCCACTATATTGGATTTTTTTAACTCCCAAATATCGATATCAGTAGCAGCCTCAAAAATCCACTATAGGTCAGACTATAGTACATTTGCTTGCAAAACACAGTTGAGAAATAATTTTTTAACTTCTAGAAGTCTTGACACGGGGGTGTTGCCTAGATGAACGTCACTTTGCTTCATACTTCAGGGGAGTACAAGATGATGTTACAGATTCTTTTTTTTTTAACCATTGCAATGGACACTTTAGACTGGAACTACTGAAATCAATTGATAGAAAAAAAGACTGTATTTGCAGTTTAAGTTGTTAAGTTCCTCTTTAAAATGGTTTTTCCTGAATGTGTGCTGAGGCACTTGAAGTTATCAAACGTCAAATCAAGTCTAAAAAGTGCAAATCAATAAATGGCTTCCTCTAACAATGTTCAGCAATAATAATGTTTCACCAGAGGCACTCTATTGGGTGATGCTTTTAATTTTTCTAATTTTATTTTTTTCTCGTAATTGAAAAAATGCATTTAAATGTTTATTCTGCCGCTGAAATGTGGCATCTGGCAGCTTGCCCCGGCTGTAATATGTGGCCCTGTTAGGCTTGCACCTCAGTGGAGAGGAGAGATTCAGCACATACCTCCACCTCACAGGGATAATGGCTCCCCTGGTCCCTCGCTGAGCATCCAGAGTCTCTTTCCTTCAAACCAGCTGATTAAATCCAGAAGAACTGTTTCTGGAACATGCACAAAGCACAGACCTAATACTGAGCAGAGGACATAAAAAAAACCCCCAAAATCTAACTCACACTAAGCAAAACATACAGGAAATGTACTTGCAACATGTGCACAGAATACATACTGTATTTAAACAGTCAGCTTACTCACAGAATGACTTTTTTTCTTTACTTGTCCTCATTCACAAAATGGGAACTCTGCTTGGCTGAAAAAGAACTGACCCTTATAAAACAGAGAATAAAACATGCATCCTTCTCTTCCTCAGACAGGAAGTGTATTGTCTGCGCCTCCTCCCACTCGGTTCATCTCGGTCCTGCCCCGACACTCATCTTGATTAGCTGTCTACCTTGAAACCGCATGTAGCCAGAGGCTGAGCTGAGCAGAATCCATAAAGCCACCACAGTTGCTGAAGAACGAGACTGAAAACACAGCTAATCTGCAATAAAAATAAAAAAAACATAAAAGATAAACATTGATGCCTCCCATGCTAATGACCAGAGCTTGAGTGCTGGATGTGGGGCTTTGCTGTACTTTTGTTTTTATTGCTTTCCTCCATCTTTGTTGCAGTGACTTAACTGCTCTTTGGCCAGGAGCATCACCAGTTCACTTCTGGCCTCACCCACAGCATTTGACACACTCCAAAATGCCCCCAAAGTTACTGAAAAGGCAAGCTCGTTCTAACAGGAGGACACACTAACCTGCAGGAAGTGATGATGGAGAATATGTTACTTTTATTATTTTAATTTTAGAAAGAAAGGGTGTAATGTTGCAGCTGTAACAATAAGATGCATTTATTCCCCATTAACATAGTCTGCCAGCAGTGCTGTGTATTGTCAAGAATACAATAAATGGTCAATACAAAAGGAAGAGTCTGTGGAGAGATGCTAATGCGCTCTCTGCAAATAAATGATAATTTGTAGATTGTGGTATTTGCAGGATTCTATAATTATCAGACAAACAAGCGCTATTTTTGGGTACATTCTATAACACACTGAAATTGTTTAAGATTTTAAAAGGGATTAGTGCAGAGCTTTCAGTATCGATCGACCCTCTGCGGTGACTAACAGGAGTGTTCAACTGCAAATGGTCCAGCAGGTTCCCCAATGATATTGATTATTATTTATACATTGTGTTTAATTAGATTTTAGATAAGAGAAGGTCAGTAACTAGTTTTTATTGTTTTAGTTTTATTGTAAAACATCAAATTAGCCATCTATGCATATCAGAGTTTATCAGAATAAAATGTATTTACAGTAACTACATATCTCCATCATAATATCTACCAAATGTCATTGGGGGAAAACGGTCTGCCCTATCACATGCCACCTCTAAATGTGTCCTCCTTCAGAGAGATATAGAGAGGGTTTTATTGAACACAATGGACGAGCGAAGGGAGTTAGTGTCTCATGATTTTTATGGACAGTGGGGAAGCGAAAAGGTCATTGCCCTTTTGACTAAATGCTCACGGCTGACTGCTGCAATCTTAAAAAAAAAAGCTGGACTCTTCGCCAGTCTGAGCAGGCTTCTTCACATGAACACATCTGTGCAAGTACCAGCAGGTCTTCTGTGTGAAATCCCTCTAATATGCAGACATGATGCTGCAAAGTTAAAGCCAGTGCTCAATAAATGCGAGTGTGGAGATCACATTACAGGCGTTGGGACCTAATAAATAACTGTACTGAATAATGTAATCAAATACAGTAGCCTTGCAGGGAATATTAGCACTGTGAAGTTTGTTCAGACTGTGTCAGAGAGGTTTTTATCCCGTTATAAAAAAGTTTGAGGCCATAGATTATTGTGTTACTGTACTGAGTTGCATTATATTGCAAAATGTTTGTTATTTTTGGGTCCGATACATGTTATCCACTTTAGGAAGAAATGAATGACAGACATCTAAGTAGGTTAGGCAGGCATACATACAAATAGGCATAATGTCTAAATTCCACAGGCACCAACTTTCAGCCCCAGCTTGTATTGGGCCAAGAGGTGTCAGACCCCATTTGGTCAGTCTGAATCCTCCATAAGGTCAAATTGGCAATTTTTAAAAACTGCAACACCAGTACCAGTTTACCTGCAGTTGCAGGACTTTCACTAAATGTTGTAACTTTGAGATGCAGAACTTTCTCAAACTGATGAATGTAGCACATTTTCTGTCTGTCACATCGTTTGCCCTGTGGGCTTAGACACTGCTAATGGCTGCTCACTGCTATATTTAATTATGTTATATTTGTTCAATTTTCTCTTAGAGAGGAAATGATAATAGGATGCCTGTCATTTCTAGGCTGTGGAACTAAAGTTATTTTATAGGTAGCTGTTTGTGGTTTATTATCATGAACCATAAATCCTGCCTGTGAAACTCATTTGAGATCTAAGGATCTTACCAATCTCTTAATATGGGAGAGCTTATCTTGTTGTGAAACATTTGACAGTCACATAATAACTGACTGAAAAACAACATTAATATTTGGCCTTCCTGCACCAAATTGGCAGTAAAGACATCTGAATTCTAGTTTTGCTCTGAAGCTTTGAACCTCAGGTCTCACATCTCTAGAAGCGGAGCCAAAGTGCGTAATGGAATCTGAACCATAGTATCCATACTGAGAAAAGGGGTCCATGTTTGTGCTTGTTTTTTTTTTTCATGCACAAAGAACAGTAGTGCAACCAACATGGGGGCAAGGCTTTTAAAATGTCACGGTTCTTGAGAAAGTCAGCAAAGTCTTGTCATGCGAAATAAGAGCTTGGGCGAAGAAGAGACTGTATGTAAGTCACTTTAAGTTCATCAAAACAACATTTGTTCTGTTGACTTATTTATTTCCATTTTCTAGAAAAGCATATGACTTATCGGCCGCTCCATACCATGACTGCAATTCACGAGCACAGTGCACTCCACAGTACAGACGCCGCTTACGCCACAAGCCACTGCTAAGAAAATGTTCTTTTGAAAATCATGAGAAAATTCCTCATGTAGATTGTACTTTTCTTCTCCTCTAAAGAGTCAATGATACCAAAAAATAAAAAAAAATTGATCTCAAGTTTATTCAGAGAATGAGGAGTGTAATTTGGATAGCGAGATGCTGATTCTCTTCCACTGCAAGCATCGATTTCATCATTAACATGACAGCGTTGCAGCAGCTGTCTCCGCCATTATCCTGTATGCCAATGCTTCAGCGGAGAGGGGCAATGATACTGAAGCCATTCAGTTCTTGCAGTGCCATTACCTGCAGAGTGTTTACCCTGTAGCCAGGCCCCTTGGGGCTTCGGGCTCCTGCTCTCCCCTCCTTGAAATACTACATGAGAGCCATTAGGGACTGATGCTTGCACTCTGTCCCCCTTCACCTTTAGTACTACTTTTCAATCTTTCCCACTCCATTTAAGGCACCTAAAAATAAAACTCACTGATGGACTGTGTGGGACAGAAGATGCTGGTTATATTTCATATGTTTCATGGAAGAGATTGGCTTTGCCATTGCCTGCCATTAGAGTGATACAAAGCAGGAGAACGTCCATATCTCAACTTCAATATATTTATTCAGTGTTTATGTTGTTTTTCAATAGTTGTTATTGATACTTTATTGAATTTCAAGTGACGTTTAGTGTTTAAAATGTACTTATATTTGCTTTTAGTGTTATGTTTATGGCAAGTTTATTTCTTAACTGTAAAATGTCCAGCTCAGTACATATCTTGGTCAAAACTCAAAAATTTAAGGGATCCTTAACAACTGTTTTGTTTCTTAGTTATGTGTTTTTACATTAAAAAAAATAAAATAAATAATAATAATAAAAAATAAATAAATAAATAAATATATATATATATATATATAAGCTATTGGCCTCAAAAATCCAGCATCAGTCAGGCTCTAGCAGTGTGTTAGCTAGACAAACACTAACAAACCAACACATACTGCAGCTTGATGGAGGGATTTTTGTGAACTGTAGCAAAACAAAATCACTTTTCTCTCTGCACAGGCTGCTGTTCAAAATATGACAGGTTATTACACGGGAAGACAAATGACTGCTTAATTAATAAAACAACTGACTGTAATTTGTTGCACAGAATCGCATGCGAATTGCAAATTTATGATCTGAATTTGACAGATGTGAGGAAGAATCACCAAACACCAATTTGTGTTTTTAAGTATCATTATGATGGTAAAGATGTATTTTCCAACAGTCACTTTTTTTGATATACCACCTTCCAAAAAGAGAGCTACAGGGAGACAATTCAGTGGGGCAATACACAGTGTGTATACAAGGCCAAATAGTGTGTAGTCCACATATACTGTAAGCACAGCCTTATATGTGCCACACTGTTAAACATTTATTATATAAATGGAGTGACTCTCATCCAGGTTTGTATGTACTGTATGCTCACATGCACTGTGTATATGAGGAAGAACATTACGCCAAAAAAACCCCCAAAATTGTGGATAAAGTTGCTTGCTAAGAATCAGGAGCAACTCTCTTGACTTTCTCTTTGCGTACGTGTCCCACAAGCTGGAAAACATGCTTACTCAGCTGTAAATATGTAAATAAAGGCACCAGCTGCATAAAGACACAAACACACTTTACTTAGCCTCTTGGTCTCATCTTTTTAAATTCTGTCCATGCGGAGTTTCCTGATTTTCAGGCATGTCGTAAGTCTTCCAGTAAGACAAAAACACATGGGGAAAGTTACTTTTTAGACTTGTGCTGCGTGCACTTTGATCAGGAATAGGATGTTGCATTTACTGTGCATCTCCTTTAAATACACAGATAAAACGGTAGAAGTTATTTGCCCTTTCATTTTAAGAAATCTGACAACTTTAGGTCAGTACAATTCCACTTGCTCTAATAAAGAAAACCTTTTCATTAATGAGAATATTTGCCCTGTAAAATCGGACCTTTTTAAGAATGCCTTTCAAAAGGTCAAGATGTTAGATCTAAATCATTCATGGTAGTCACCTCAAGACTTAAGGTCAAACAGATAAAAATGAAATTACTTAATTGGCCTGTGTTCAGCAAAAACTGGGTTAGAAATATTTTCTGTCTTATGCAAGACAATTAAACATTATTCTTACTATTAAAGGCAAGGTCATGGGACTTTGATAATGTGTTGCCCTGCTCGGGATATAAGAGTCTAAGTCCTTGGTTAATAAAAAGATAACATGTTCAATCTGGATCTTCTATATATTACAAATATTAAATGATAAACCCTAGTTGAATTTATGGATGGAAGAGGTATTGCTCTATTTCCCTTTTATTACCTGTTGTGATGTCCTTGGGCCATGTTTTTAACCCTTGAGTACTGAGGGAGTTGCTCAGATTGGTGGAAAAAGATAATTTCCTGGCTAAATAAAATCCACATCAGTATATTTTGATGAAGCATATTTGTATGTTGGGTGTATAAAAAGGTTTTGATGTACTTTTGTGCCTCTCTGACATTATCCAGCACAGGAAGACCCACTGTCGCGGCACAGCAGTAACATGGAGGCCATATTTCGTATTGATTATCTGGGCCAAAATTGATAGCCGGTGCCACTATCTTCTGAAATTCAATCCACTAGCTCCAGCCATTAACTGCGGCTCCTCGTCTTATTTTGCATCTCTCTGGTCTGAACAGGAGCTCGTCTCCACGTCGGCTCTCTGCATAATTCAAAATCTCGCCCAATGACTTCTGGCTCATCTGCTTTTGTGTTATTTGCTCTGGTGTTTGTCGAGTCTCACCCCCCACCTCATGGCCTAAGATAATCACCTGAGGGTAGACGTTGGGCTCTTTTGATGTCCCTAAGCCTTTGTGTGGGCAGGCTGTCTCATTTGAGGACAGCCAAAACTTGAATCACAATATAGGAATCCATTGTAAAGTGCAGTCTTGTGTCATACAGTGAACTGGTGTAAGTGTTGAGGTTGGGCTGGTGGATCGGAAAAGAAGATGGGGAGATGGAGCAAATATACGGCCCCTCATAAAACATGTAATGTGATCTGTTATTGATGTAGGACAGTTTTCAATAGATGCCATCCTCCACATGGAGGTCAGAGGTCAGGGTCAGCCACAGTAGAACAGGCAGGGAGGGCCAGATCCTGGTTCATCCTGTTGAAGGATAGTTTCTTTAAAGCAACTTGCAGCCAAAACTGCTGGTAGCAGTAGTCATAGCAATGGTAGAGTTAGTTGCAGTAATTGTGGTAGTAATCGAATTAGCAGGAGAGTGGCAATATTAGGTTTTAGTTATGTTTCCATTAAAATCAAATCAAATGTCTGGAATTTGGGAAAAATCAAATGTGAATCTGCGTGTTTCCATTAACTACCTTCATGGGCTTATGTATATGATATATATAAGTATGTATGTATTTTTTTTAATGAATGAATGAATTTTCTCCTCTGGTCCTTATGTGCATTGTGGTGTTTTTACCAGCCACCATGGTCATAGAGAGAGGGCTGACCTGTAACACGAGCTCCCATCTGGACTCCACAGACGTCGTTGCAGTCGCCTTCATCCCCGACACCCCCACCTTTTTTATTCTATTCTTTTTTGGGCTTTTTGTCGAAGTTGAGGCAGGTAACGTTCAAGGGCGGCCTGACATGAATGCCTTGGCAACGGTACAAGAAGCAGAAGCAGGTTGTGTAGCGTCGACATGCATTCAAAAAATATCTATTTTCATTATCCCGTACCTTTTTTTTTTCATTATGCTATTTCTGGGGTTTTCCCTCAAGTTATTTTATGTGCATAAAAACACATATGGAAGTATGTGGAATTTAAAATAATCCTCACTGTATATTCACACCTGTACAATAACAATGGAGAAGCTGCTTAATAACACAATTTAAGGGAACCTTATGAAAACTGTCTGTTTATGTTATGTGTTCCTGTTAAAAATCAAATATCATACAAATTATGGTTATCTGATATTTCAAACACTCAAATAACAACACTGGCTTCCATCAGTTGGTCTGTGTTTGTTGCTTTAAAGAACGGTGATATGTACTGAGGAAGACTGAGCGGTGACACTGTTTCCAAACTACCTCAAACATATCTTTGGCATTTATTATTCTCAGACATATACGCCAATACTGATATACTGTATGTGTGATAAGCTAATAGTTTGACAGCTCTCACGACAGGCAGAAAGAGACATAAAGTAAACAATTGCAATTTGCAGTTGTTTTCCAAAGTTTGACGGAAATTTGTCAAAGCATACATGAGGTAGACACATTTTCTTTACTAACAGCCAAAAGCACACTGTCAACATTAGTACATGGCGTATTATCCGTTGTTCTTATCTGAGATAAATTACCTTGTGCTGGTTGGCATGTTTGCTCACAAACCGACAGTAACTTACTATCATGCATGGGCACTTTGTGTTCGCTGGCCACTGTCAGGATTTATAAAAGACATCCTGGACGTGTATCAGGTGCTTGACACAAACAAATCCCTCAGAGGAGGCAGTCGGTTTATGACTCTCACCAGAGTGCGTGCCACCTGTGAGTTAAGGCCCCCATTTACCACTTCATACGCAAGAAATATTGCTGTGAAATGCCGAGAGCGCTGCCAAATGACCTTTTTTTTTTTTCCTCTTGCAAGAAGCAGACTCATCCCAGTTTATAGTAGGAAGTGAGGTGCATCTGACATCTGCTTGAAACTAAAGCCTAACAAGCCTCTCTCTTCTTTTTTCTTTGTGGGAAATGTAAGACCCTGCAGACATGAGAGAGGCAAAGCTGAGACAAGATTTGAACTCCCAAGTCAAATTACAAAAGGCAGATGACATTAATATCACACAAGTTTTGGCAGCTCCTAAGTACATGCAGGGAGACAGTGGGGGGGCCCACATAACCCATCAGTCAGCCTTCCCCTCTCTCCCCCATCCCTCTCGCGCTCTGTCAGCCACGTCAGTCTGTCAGACGTATGCATGGGGACCCTTGATAGGTTACCTCCTTAACATGAAAAGTGGGTGATCAACAGTGTAGCTTTGCTCAGAGCGGAAGAGGGATGTTCTTGTTCTGTGGTTTGTTTTGTTTTGTTGACTTTGTTTTTTCCCCCAAAACCTCCCATAATCCTTTGCTCCATCTGTTTTCTGTTATTTGTGATGTGTAGATACAACTTGATCCTCAGCACTCTTTGTTATGTGAATATTTAGATTGTGAGTCCTCTGAGAGGCTCTCTTTTCCTCAGCATGAGCATTTGGTTGGCTCTCAAAGATTGGTCACCTGTTTTTAACCCTGAATCTGTGTTTCTAGTGCAAAAAAAAAATTGCTCCCTATTAACACTTAACATTAAAGTCATTAATAGATGTAACAGTTACAATTTGCATATAAGCATTAGTCTACTTTGATGCACATCTGTGTGATTGATAGACAGGTGATTGTTTAGACAGCTAATCATATTATCCACACACATTATCTCTGTGTCAAATGAGCTCCCAGTTCACATGGGCTTATTATGAAGGTGTCAACTTCAGTTAAGTTCTGCGGGTAATGAAAAAGTGACGAGTGTCAATGACACCAACCTACTCTGAAATATGACAACGAAGCTCATTGTAAATCAAACTCCTATGATGATTCTTTCATGCCAAAAATAGTCAATGGTGGTTATTTACAAGCTCTGCTACAAGATCTAAAATGGGTCAGATCTTTGCCTGACCTGATCTAGGCTTAACACTACCTCATAAGACATTTTTTTCCTGCACATTATGCTAGTGTACGGCTGCTATGTTTGGGGTTGCCTGACATTTAATTTATTTTTCTGTGTTACTGCGCTGAACATTGCTTTTGAGAAAAAGATGCATGGAGTTGAGGAAACTCAAACAAGGAACACTGATTTTCTGCCTGCAACACCTTTAACAAGAAACTCGTGTGACAAGAAGGTTAATGGTGGTTGTGCTTGTATTTGTATTGGACGTGCTATTCCCAAATTATTATTACAGTGATGTGGGATAAAATAGTTCAGGTTGTTCTGGGGTCATTAGAGGTGGGCATCCTAATATGCTCTCTTCATCACTTAATGAATTCATTTGTATGAATTCATGAATTTCATGAGGTAATTTTCTGCTCGTTGAAATGAGCAGAGGGGCAAAAATATGAGGGTAACAAGTTGATCCCTTCAGTCATCTTTATTAGAGTACATGGCCGGTTTGTGGTTTGGAGCAAGATTTTTCTTGTTAAGGTCTTAAACTTACGGATGAATTAAAACATCCTGCAGAACATTGATTTAAGACAATTTTTGGCATTAGAAACCACAGATGTATTGTATATCAAGAAAGGCATTTTAACTCTAATAAATGAATACAGCTCCTTAGAAAAGCATCTTAACATTTTGATACAAATACGCTGAAGTGCACTTATGTTGCTTGCAGTCACTCTTGACAAAGAGATCTTGACAACAGGTCAGAATGTTGTACTTCCATATTGTAATATGTGGTGCAGTTTTTTGTCTTTTAGTTATTACTTTTGTTCATTTTGTATTTGTTCAGTTTCAGCAATAATACGTGCAGTGTTAATGTAAAGTCTGTTGCATTTATTTTGTCAGTTCACACGTTCGCTACTTTATGTCAAGAATACAACCAAGTCCCTTTGAACATGGTGCAGTGTTCAACTTGGAATACATATTTTCAGTAAGCTAATTCTCCATATGATTGGGTCACTGAAGGCTAACAGTGATGAACTGAAAACGGTATGTGTTCTGCTTGGTCTGTCTGAAGTGACAGCCCTTGGCGGCATAGTCCCACTTGTCAAGAATGTTGAAGAAATTCTACTTCTCAACCTTTCTTTGTATCACCTTCACTTGATAACAGACTCTGCTGGATTTTTCTATTTTTCCCATGAAGTGATCTCCATTGATCATAAGGTGAGAGCAGGCATTGAGGTTGTCTGGCTGGCTGAGAGCGGAATGCGCTGATAAGATTAGGGCAAGTATTTCTGAGTAGGAAGAGGCACTTGCACCATGTGTGAAGCAGCAAGCAGGATGAATTTGGAGTGCCTTGGATGGCACTGGTGAGACAATTACCATCATGTGCCAAGGCCAATTTTGGTCGGCTTTCAAAAGTGTATGCAGCAAAATGAGGAGAGAGAAACAGAAGTGTGGCAACTTGAAGTGAAGTCTTCATCCTTTGCTGCAGGTTTGCAAGGCAATTCAATATTTCTCAAAACAGTTTTGCCCTTGCTTTGAAAAAAGCCAGCCACTAAAGAGTGCCAGCTTTCTCCTGAGAGTCGGCTATTATGAGATGATGATTTTTATACCAGTGACACTGAGCAAGATTTGCTCTCTCAAGTCCTGTACCTTGCCGATTAAATTGGACCTGTACTATTGTGTTTTGTTTGGCTGGAGGGTAGGCAACAAATTAATAGAACCACAGCAACTGAAGAAAGCAAAAATAAGAGCATGAGAAGCAAAAACACTTCAATATAAACAGGCACATAATGACGCAAAGTCAAGACATTTAAGAGAAAGTCAGTCCATCATAAAATCTTGTTGTACTTAGGAATAGCAGCATTATGTCCAGCCACTTCTTCTTTTTGCCCTTTCACATAAATTGGGACAATATTAGGGATTTTTAATTAATGAAGTCCTTATTTGATTGTAGGCACTAATGCATAAACTTTTACAAACCATGACGCCATGCAAAGCAATAAAGCAGCACTGAAGAAATCAAAGTAGTTTTGGCAACTCTGAGACCTTTCCTCTTGCACCATTATCAGACAAAATTTGCACTGATATCTATCCATATCCATATATCTACATCTAAATCTAATAAGCAGACTATCATCACATTTACTGTACTGAGCACATTCACGATCCTCAGGATGGAAATCCTTTAGATTTAGTACAGCCCTCAGGATACATTTTACATTTTTAGCCCCAGTGCTATTAATGGAGGTCTTCAATGGTCCATTTGGTTCCTAGTTTCTGAGGTCTGGAATCTGAGTTGAAGCCCAACCCAAATTATATTTAGTCTTAATCTCATTTTGGATCAGGTTTAAATATCCTTAGGTCTCTTTGTATTTGGTCTGACTGACCTTGGGTCCATTTTGGATTGGGTCAAAATGTTCGGACCTGTGAAGACCTCTAGGTTTTAAGGCTTTAATAATAGCAAAGTCCTCATTGTGTTTATTCTATTGGAAACTATTTATTGTGTATTTCATGAAAATCACAGCCTCTAGGGGTCACCAGGAAGCCTTCCCACTCAAACAAATGCAAGATGAACAAAAGTATGAGGTTTCACTTAACTGTGACATTGAATAATGCTTAAAGTCTTGACTTTAGCGTTGCCTCTAATGCACAGCTTTTACAAACCACGACAGTGTACAAAACAAGCAGTGAAAAAATATGAAAAACGAGGTTTCATTGCTGTGGAAAGATAAGCTTCAGTTTCATGTCCAAATTAAAAACTAGACTGTTCTTGGTGGAGAGGTTTGATTCTGTATGTATGTATTAGTACTCTCTGGAGGCCTTCTAGCTCCGCCCCCCTCCACGCAGTTATCAACACGCAACATTTAGCAGTTTGCCAGCCGCCTGCTGCCCATTGACCGTTGTCCGACAGAGGGGGCTTTAGGCAGGTGCTGGGCTCTGACATTTAGACCCCCATTGTCCTCGCCTGCTAATCCCTCTATTGTGAGCGATTAGCAATATCCTGGTCGCTCAGCTCTGGAAAGGGTGAAGAGGCCGTGTGGGGTGGGAATGTGCCACAAATCAACAAGGACAATGCAGCGTCACAAACTACGCTGTCTAATTTCATTATGCTGACGCGTTAGTGCTTCAGTGGCTGCGTGTGTGTCGGCCTGATGTGGGGTGGAAGTTTTGCAGCTGATAGACAGCAGTGGTCAATTCGGTGGGTAGGTCAGCTCTTTGTCGAGATCATTTTGAATGGCACTTTTTTTTTAAACAATATACAGTCAAGTGGGTTTTCAGAAAGCAGTGCCAGAGGCTAAGCCACTCAGGTAAAATGGGAGCATGAGCCCCTCTTTCGCCAAATGACACAATCAAAAAGAATTGGATTTTGATCACCAGCGTTGGTGGACACTACACACTCCACTGAGATTGATAGTCTGTCGATATCACATCAGTCACAGTGACACTCCTCAATCCAACCAACAGCACTCACTCGAAGAGGGCAATAAAGGACAAAGAGAGATAAGAGCTGAGCAGGATGGAGGGACGAACTGAGAAGTAGGAACAGAAGAACCGGATATTGACAAAAGCAGCCCGGAGCAGATTGGGGGGCACGTGGGAGTGAAGGGGAGTTATTTGTCTAACTTAAGCTTGGATCATCTGCTGCTGGTCCAAACCAACAGAGTCGAGTCGGAAGTTATGTGTGCAGGTCTATGTCAAGCTCCGACAGTGATTTAAAGCCTTGTGCCCTTGGTTTAGTAGTGGCCCACATGAATGTCAACTAGTGCACTGGCTAATATTGAAGATGGCGCTTGGCACCTGAGCCCACATTTGTAATGCAGCAGCAAATGGCGCAGAGACTTTCAAGCAACACTATGAATTATTCATGTGGTCCATATATTCTTTACATGTAAATGTAGGTTCTAGAAATAGATTAAGTGTACAATATTCAGGGATTGCTATTTCTTGTCCCCAGGAAAACTCAATTTGCAAATGTCACCTGGAGGTATATTGTGCTAAAAAAAACACACAATAGTAACTTAACATTAAAAAAGAACAATCAACAATATTGATAATTACCATTATACTCTGTCTATTTAGATATATGGAAAGCGTACAGCAGCAAAGGTAAATGCTACATGTTACATTTGGTAGCTTCATGAGATATAGGCAACATGTTAATCCCAGTGCAAGACATGTAAATTGTATGTAAGTTATTCATAGTCAATGTAAAAAAATGCTTAACATGTTAGATAATGATGGTCGCTGTTGTTGCAAAAAAAAGCTGTCAAATGAAGCAGTTCATAAAAATGGCTCGCAGATGGTGAATGACCTTCCCTATTTTCAGCAGTTATAAAGGCAAGTTAGTACCCCCCAAACTTCACAGTATTGACTCATGCTCATATTCATATTCAAACAAATTAGAACATCACATGGTGGAGTAACTGGGTTTTAATGGGAAATTTAGAAACTTATTTTGTAGACATCCCATCTGTCCTCATGGCCTACAGAGGCCACTTAAACTGTAATGTGTGTCACAGAGCTTTGTTTTACTATAGATTGTACTGGAGGTTCAAGCTTGGGAAGCTTTTCTGGCTGTGGTACCAACCTTTGAAAACAAGAAAACCATTGACGTCAAAGTGTGTCACCAGATGGTGGGAGTACCTAAGCTGCTACAGCTGACTACAGTGTGTTGCAGACATTGAAATGAGTTTGGAAACAGGCAGTTTAATTGCATTGTAATTCTGTTGTTGATGTTATTTTCATCACTTGTTGTTTTCTGTAACCAGTGGCTGTATTTCATTAAAAACTGAAGCTACACAGCTCCATAACCACCTCTGTTATGTGCAATTTTTCAGACGCGCCCGTTCCAACAGAAGTAACCCTGAGGTTGTCGACACATCATCTGCAGCAGAATCGTTTTGCACTGATTTGAGTCGTTATTTTCCTGTGCAGAGTGATGATGCCGACCCTCACTGCAGTATTTCTACCAGCTGTTGAAAGTTGAAATTATTTGTAACTTCAACCCTTTTTGTCCTGACTGATCAGTTTACACCTAGCTACACCTGGCCGAGAAGCTTAGAGAAAGCATACAGTATGTCTATATTATCAGTCTAATTTTAAAATAAGTATGCATTAGGTTTTCTGCTTTTTCACAAAGAACAGTTCTTTGATAAATTACATGATTACATATCAGCACTTTGAGTGGACTCTGTTGCTTCTGGTTATGAACTCTTGGCATGTGCGCACATGTCTGTATGTCTGAACATATGTGAACCTCAACCCATGCATCTTCGAATGACAATGGCATGATTTGTAGGATCTTCAGGGCCTACTGGAGCATAATTCGCTTATAGAAAATTGATTGATTGGAGTGAGGCTGGAGAAGCATCAAGTGCGGTTTGATTGAATTGTGAGTAATGGTAGTCTAGACGACATTCATAACTGATGCCCCGCAGCACCCAATTCAACAGCGCTCTTAAAGGCTCGGCTGTCATCCCATCCTGCGGGGTACATGTTTGGAATCACCCTGCCTTGGTTTAAAATGAAAATTGAAGTATTCATGGTAAAACATTTTAAACCATTTTTAATGTTTAGCATGTTTTTTTTGCCTGATATACACTGGATTTGGAGTGGTTAAGTTATGGAGAGCACCATGGCTTGACCCAGAAGTGAGTTAGCTTGAGGACATTCTATAATGCTAAGTAATTTTGTTTCTGTAATTTTCTTTTCTGTGCCTTCTACCTCAGCATTATTATATGTGATTTCGATGTTCAATATCAAATGGGACACTTGAAAAATAAGTGAGCTATTGCGCAGTTGTTTTCCTACCTTGCCATGTCAAGTCACTGTTGGAAAACGAAATACTTGGCAATAGCTTTCTGATGCTGACTGACAGAACATTTGCCACAGTCCTGAGAGGACCAGGGAGGAAGTCAGAGATCGGAAAGCAGAACGGGAGGAGAATGTAGGGTAGCGAGCGGTAATTCCATGCCCTGCAGTTGCCCCCAAGTCACCTCTAAGCTTGAGGTCGCCAGATGGGCCGCTGTCTCGCTTGGCTTAGGGAAACACATATACTTTGCTGATGTGTTTCGAGTGCAGGGAGGCAGAGGAGGCACAAATAGGATGAGGGAGGTCTCCATGGGGGGGCACAGCCTCCTCCTGTTGCCCTCGGAGCACAGGAAACACTTCTGACCCAGTCGCTGGGTAGCAGCTTTGTTTTCCTGCAATGTCAACTCCCAGTGCAGGCCCACAGGCCGTTAATGGGTTAAAACATAAAGGCATAGTCGTCAGCAGTGTGACAGGTGGAGTAAATAGATTAAATGTCTTATTTTAATGTTCACAGTTTCAAATCACATCTACTTGAGAGATTATTTGCAGCTGCTGTCAGCTGCTTCTTCAACATAATATCTAACAGTGAACAGTGTGTACCAGTTTGTGCATCAATGACATGTAACTACATTTACCTGAAGTATCCTATGCTCACATTCAGCCTAAGAAATCTCCTCCTCCTCCTTGTCACCCTCTGTCTCCTTCACTGTTCGATTGTCAACATTTCATGTGGTCGGTTTGCCCCTGTTGGCAACCACTTTTCTTTTGTTTGGGAGGAGAACAAAAAAAATCTACACTGGCAGTGTAAAATCTTCCACCTAGGCGAGAGAGAGTGCTCCTGTCGCATTGATTTACTCCATCAGAAATGGCGAAACAAGTGAAATTGAGTGTGGAGGGAAAAAAGTCAAACAATAACCTGTCGGACACCAAGAATAGCCTCACACACTGAGACAGATCAACCCAAACAAAACAGAACCATTAAGAAAGCTTGGACAAGTAAAATTATGTTCCAACCCCTATATATATATATATATATATATATATATATATATATACATCATCAGCAAGAAAACAAGTGAGCTGGTTCAAGGGGAAGCACATCATTTAGATCCACAGGGATGATAAACAGGCGAGGGTGAGGGGAGACAAGGAGCAGCAGAGCAGGTGGTCCCATGCAGGGGCTGATGGACACCATGCATCTGAATATGAATACAGCAAATCTGGGCTGGCAAAACATATCAACACTGTTTATTACATTCTCGAAAACAAAGGACCTCTTTCAGCCTTATCTCATTTGCTGCATCTCTGGCTGAAAACCAGCTCTGATCTGACACAACTGACAAACTACACATCTAATCAGTGTTGCAGAAAGTCATTATTCTACCTATTGTAATGTACCTCACTGAATACATAAATTTTCAGGTGGCATTGTTCACTTTATTTTGTATTATTACCACAAGTGAGCCGGTTATTCTTTTATTAAGTGTGTCTGTGTTTTTCTTTGAGATCCAAAAAGAGAACAGAAGCGTTTTAAGAAAATAGCGTTAGGTTAAAAACTAACCCTCCCAGGCAAATAATCTACTTGGTGACTAGTTTCTCTCAGGTGCAACAGACCATATTCAAGCCAGATTAATGTTAACGCAAAGGGTTAATGGGAGTCCCTCCACCCACAGCTTAGGTTTTGATTCATAGTTCATTGTAAGATTTCACACGTTCATATCACCACCTTAACGGCAGACAGACGTATCATATATATTGAGGCTGTATCATGCTTTAATTATATCATTTCATTCACTGTGGCAGAGAGAGGGGGGTAGCTGTGACTAGAATGTGTGCATTGGAAACGTCTGTTAGATGTGTGTTACTGAAAAGGAGAAGATAACCTGAGCCTTTTAAAACTTCTTTTATGTTGTCTTCACTTTTAACAATGTCCCCTGGCATCAGGAACTTGTAGGAGAAAACACCCCGTCAGAAGCTTGGGGGGGGGGTATTTGTTAGGCTGTTGAGTTCAAATATCAACAAGCTTTCTCCAGAATCGCTGACTCCAACCTTTAAGGTGGCTTGGGAGATCAGATCTTCACTACCTCCTGGTTGCCTTTGCTCGCTGTGCAATGACATGTGATCACCCTGGAGGTATGCTGATGCCAGGTGGAAAGTGGGTTAAACAGCCTCTGCGGGTTCTCCATGTGTTGCATCCGTGCCGCACGCGTAGCAGATGCTTCTTTAACCTGAAAGTGACAGTTACAGTTCTAACAAGCCTGCAGGCAAATGAGCAGCGATCATGAGCTTTATTGGCAGAGCCGCGTAAAGATATGGCAACATGCATCTATATTAAGCAGAACCACACGATGTGGGCCACTTTCATTCCAGAAAGATCACCAGGACTTCATTACCCAGATGTCACTCTGCTGAGACAGCAGCCAGTACCTAACATCAGTAGTCCCACCACACGCTCACATACACACCACTGCTACCCTTCATACTGTGCCTTGATAGTTAATGTGATGTATTTGACTTTTTGGAGGTATTAGCCATGTATCAGTAGAAGCAGAGGCCGTTTATTACAAGTCTGACAGAAGAGAGTTGGGTGGCACGAAGCCCGGCAAATGCACATCACACTGCTATCAGCCCGTCACGTCCTTGGTCCATCGCTTTTGAGGAGGGAGGGATGGAAGGACAGGGAGGAAAGGATAGAGGGAGGAAGAGAAGACATGAAGAGATCCAGAGGGAGGAGGGGTGCTGAAATGAAGGAGAGTGATCTGAATAGAAAGGAGGAGAGGCAAAGACAGCGAGGAGTGTGAGGAGAGATAGGAAAGACAAAGAGAACAGCAACGAGTGCATGACTGATGAAGGCTGGAATGAACAGAGAAGGAAAAAAACTGCTGGAAAAGGGGGAGGACAAAATAGAAGGTGGGGTAAAAAACAAAAAGGGAGAAAATGGGAGTGAAGATAAAGCATGCTGGGGGTGTGGGCATGACAACGATGAGTTATGATAACCCTGAGCACATTCAATAAATAAACACATCAGTATAATCTGAGTGTTTTAAGCAGGGTGTCAACGTGCACCTGCAGTTGCATTGCTCCTGATTAGTGTCTATGGACTACATCTCTGTAGCAGCTCTATACATACAGTACACACTTTGAATAGTGTCATGTTTTGCATTTAAATAGAAGACAAGGGCGGTATTATACTTTGACTGCAAATCAAAATGGAAATGGGATGCTGAGCATTCCCTGGGAGTGGAAGTGAGAACGCTCTCCTGCAGTTGAATCTGTGACTGTGCTGACAACAGAGAGGGAATAAAGTGGAAACTCCCTCTGGGAAGTAATTAGTATGGACAGTTTTTAGTGTTGACACCGCTGGCTTAGCTTTCAGATCTCTCATTTGCTTTTTCCTGCTGTCTTGGGAAAACATTTCAGTGCCAATTTCATATTTTTTTTTCTTTTTCTCAGATTGAAAGGTTCTAAGGTCTTTTGTGTGCTTAGGAAGTTTTGTGAGCCGAAAACCATTGAGCACCAATGAAAAGCTATTGTAGAATTTCATGAAAGGAGAGGAATCAAAATGGAAAAACCAGACAATAGTTCCTTATTTCCTACAAAGTTGACTTTTTGGTCATTTTTCAAGGCACTCTTTTATGCTCTCACTCTCTGATTGGCCTCTCTGCCTCACGTACTGTACAGTTACAGTACATTCAGCAATGTTTTTGTTGTGTCTCCGCTTCAAGTTCAGCTTGTGTGTTTGTTTGAGTTATTAATAAATTGTCTCAACTTAGAAAGAGAGACTTGAAACTGAGTATCTGGGAATGTCTGAACTTTGACATCTCTCTGGCATGTTTTTGTTCTGTTTGACTTTAATCATAAATCACTTTCACGATGTGGAGGTGGGTGGTTGATGTGAAAGTAGTATCAGCTATTTTTTATAGATCATGTATTATATAACTACCATGTGTTATACAACTACCACTCATATTTTGTCATTTAGAATACTTTGTTTTTGTACTTTTTTCACATTATCTACCTGGTATTGTAGGAAATAAAAATGTACAAAAGTTTATGAAGATTCTTAAGGTAAGGTAGCAGTAGGGAGTCAAAGGAAGTCAAAGCTGATATTGTTGTTCAGCTGCTTTTGGCTTCTGACCTCTCCCTCAGTGCATTGATCCATGTACGGCGCCTTTCTTTGTCTTTAGGGAATACAGACATACTTTTGGGCATGTTTTTTTTCCAGTCCATAGAGAACAAGCAACCACCCGACAACAACAGCCATTGGATCTTTAATCTGCATTCTCAGTAATTTGAAGCCAGGTGGAAAATTTGCAAGACCTACAGTAGCTTCCCTTAGATTAGTTTTGTTTTAGTCATGTACAAAACAGAAAAAAAGGAGAGGTCATGAAGACCTAGGATTATTCAGTGAACCTCACCTGATGTGTTCTCAGCCCACATTAAGGAAATCAAAAAATGTGTCCGGCCCGAGAGAGAAATCTGTTTGGGTTTATGGGTAGGTCAGCCGAAATGGGTTGGGAGCAGTTTGAGAGGTCCTGGATGTTGAAATCTTTTTTTCCATAAGACTCCCAAAGATAGGTCATGAGTCATTTGCAGTCAAAATGGGTCATGACATTTTTTATGATGTAACTCTGTTTGGAATAATGGTTTCATCAAAGCCCCGCAGGATTGGACTGTAACATTTGGTGGCTTACTGTATAGTACATTTATACAAGTCAATCTGAGCTGACGTCAGTGTGTGGGTGTGCAGCATGCGTAAGTCCTTGTCCAAATAAATTTGTACATAGGTGTTTAGTTGGAAACCTAGAAATAGATCCTTATCATGTCTGAGTAGTCTTTACTTATACACGGAAATGGGCTCATCCTTTTGTTTTGCACGGCATACGAGGATTATATTTCATCTGTTATGCACTGGATGAGCTTTAGAGGAGTTCTATATCATGTGTCTTTAACATACAGTGCTGAGACAAATCTGAGTAACGTGTGTCCATTTATATTAAATTTGACAACAACTCAAAAATAGTAAATATGGCAAAAAAAAATTATGCATTATGATTCTATGAATAAGACATATTTGCAACCCCATCCTTGTTCCTTGTTCACTGCAAACACCAGTAGCTCCTTTAGTCTCCGCTCGGTCCGTGGGACTGTGGCGGTCGCCTGGCCGTGGAGGCTTGACGGCGACACCTTCAGTGACCTGAGGAACGGCAGCTGTGACAGGCCGCCGACGTGGCTGTCACTTGTCCTGACTGATGACAGACATGCAGCCTCTTCCTGCCAGCTAACATCTGGGAGAGCAAAGAGCCCGACACTCATCCTGACAGCAGGGGGAGGATGAAAGTGGAAAGGCACAAGGAGAGAGAAGGACTGCAGCGAGGAGGCAGGCATGTTGTTTTTTCCTTTTTTTTCTTCCTTTTTTTGCTTTCAAGTCACCTCATTTGAGCTGATCTAAACATATCAATGGGACACACACAGGAGGTGCATCAATAGCACATTTTAATGGCGGACATTTTGACTTGTCATATAAGCAGGAAAAGCAAGTGTAACTAATAACATTAATAATGGCTCTATTCCTTTGAAGGCTTCAGTAAGACATGCCGGTGAGTCAGCATGTACAATACCAGGGCTCTGGAACTGGCTCACCTAAATGTAGTGCAACCATTGTTATTGTTGGTAATTGGCAACATTTCCTGCTACGACAGGTCAAAAGATTTTTCAGTGGTGTTCATAGATTTCATTTAATATTATTTTATTTTTTAAAATACATAACTAGATTTATGAAAATTTCTTGCCTTAGTTTCAGTGCCAGTCCGGGCCTGTGCAGTAGCCCAGCTTACATCTACATGTAATGTGCTTAGTCATACAGGAATGACAGATGGCGAGGGATTGGACATTATCTGTTTGATTGATTAATGAAGTCTCCTGTTAAGCGATGAGCGACAGTCAAAATCAGCATCTCTACCCCTGATAAAAAAAAATGGAAGGATAATGAAAGTGGGAGTGTAAAAGAAGGATGGACAGAGTAGTACTCCGTATTATTTCATTCATTTGTCAATGCCTTGTCAGTCAGAGTTCCTGGCAAAGCCAGATGGCGGAAATGTTGCTGTTATAAAAACATATAATCTCGTCGTAGTTGGTGAGACACAAGGTATTAACAAAGTTCATGTTGTGTGCAGCAAACAGACACCAGGATTTACGTGAATAGGCTTAATATTTATAGTGTATTATCTACAGTAGATTTGTAAGCTCCACTGGTCCCAGAGCTCCAGTGAGTCCACTGTTTTGTGCTAATTTAATTTAATTGAAAATTAGTTCTGAAATGTGCACCAGCAAAGCACAATATCAACTGACATAATAGTGGCCTCAAAGTGGGTCGTGCTTTATTTCCTGATCTGGACGACCTGTCTTGAAGAGGAGCCCTGTGCTGGAATGCAGTTTTAAGACCTTTGTTATTTCATTTTTGTGCTCACATGTTTTTACACATTTCTAAGTGAATGTGTTAAATTAAAATTACCAGACAGAGAATTACACACTGCAAAGACTGGAAGGAACTAGAGGTTAATGGGGGACCAGCAGCTCATTATTGCCTCGGGCTCCCTAGTAGGTTAACCTGGTCATGTCCGTCAACTTACTGTAAAGGTAACACAGGACCATAATACTAGTCTTTTAATAATGGCTTCCAAGTAAATATATACATTATTGTCTTGGTCTTTGCTTGCAATGATAGAAAATTAAGTTGCTGAAAGAAGCATGTCAGAATTACTTATGGTTTCACTAATAAAGGCAAGAAACTTAAATGAGTGTCCAGAGACTCCTGCACAAAATCTAATTTTGCTGAATGTTTCATGTGTTCATAAGTTTTACAAAAGTGTATTTTTAAAGAGTAGGCTATTGAAGACGAAAGTGGGCTCGAGTTAACACCCCTGTGGCTCTTTCAGAGCTCACTGATCATACTTGGACATACCAAATTGACAGCGATAAGAAACAAACGTTTTGTCAGTTCTCCCATCGGCAGTCCTGAATGTCTCTTGTCAGCAGTAGATTGAAGACAAATAGCCAGTGTGCTTGTGGACTTTTAACCTTGGATGAGTGTCAAATATTTAATTTTAAAACGATATCATTTTAAAATGTACCCACATCTCGGACGTAATTTTTTTTCCTTGCTTCAGTACATTTGACAAGCACATACTAATTTGATCACTTGGCTATTTCACTTTAAGAGAGAACAACTATTTAATAGCAAGTGGTTGTGACGGGAACAAAACTGCACATCATGCATTAATACACTGGGCTGTCACTATAATGCTCTAGTGGTCAAGTAAATGATTTGCCTCTATTCTCTTGGCTACTTTCTCTTCTTACAAATAACCACTAATGAAATGGTTTGAGACTTTTCCTGTGACATTATCCCAAGTTTTCATTGAGCATTCAGTACTAACCACAAGGCAAGAAGGCAAATGTGAAGACAGAGGGTAATGTGATGCAGTGACAGAGAACATTTCGAGACACGATCAATAATGTCACCCACATGGGAAAAAAGGGTTAGGCAGATGTTGGAGCAATTGGAATCCGTTGGCATTTACAGTTAAAGATATTGACACATTTCCCTGGGCCACAGCTCCTAAGAAGTCTATTTACAAGCCTTATTTAAAGAAATTTTTCCAGAATTTGAAAATGTCACAGAGTATTACTTAAGAATGATGGCATATCATTGTGAATGAAATGCGACGGCAAAGAAAGAGACCTCCGAACTAAACCTCCTAAATAAAAAGAGTGCTGGATTCCTGTATAATATACAGCATGGTGTAAATATGTTAAGATATACCCACTAGGGCCAGCATGCAACTCAAAGATATCCTTTTCTGTCCCTTTTATACTGTATCTCTGAGATGGGGTGAGATGGGAAAATCGCTTTATCAGTGAATGTTGTTTGCTGTCATTGTTTCAACCCTTTGCCAAATCTGACAACCAAAATGAGTCAGTCTAAATGGACAAAGATGTATAATGATTTAATATGAGGTCGCATAATGATTTTATGCAACCTGACATGAAGTTGTTACGCAACTAATTTGACAGACTGATTGACAATGGAAATGTTGCCATGAATCCGCACTCACAGACAAAATACTACCCTATGAACAGACTAATACAATTTTTCTGTTTGTGAGTTCAATCCAGGCAGCTTGTGGGTGATGATGATGACGACGGTCAGTTGATTAGTTGGTTTGTCTGTCTGTTGGTCCATCTCAGCAGGGCTCCCACCAGGGCTTGTGACTTTTGGTCCTGTTACATCATGAATGAGGGAAAATCTAATTTATATGAAAATATGCTCAATGTCAGTGATGTAATATGTAATACCAAGACTCATTTTGGGGGGGACATGCAAGGTGATGCCATCCCGCTCTGGAAAGTTGTTTTTTTATTTTTATTTTTATTTTATGAAAATCATCTGCTTTGAAAAATTCACATGCCTCCCCTTTCCTGCATTGTATTAGGGCCACTCCTTCACATTGTCTACCATCATTTAAAGTCATTAGCCTATCTTTATGTTTTCCTTACAAGCAACCTCTTGTGGTCGGGCAAAGACTGGCTGTTGTCTCCCAGAAGGCAGCGTGGCGCGTTATCGTGCCACAAAACCTCTGAGGGAGGAGGTCAGGGTGGATGGTTGGGCCAACAATGTGTCTGACTTTGACACTGAAGACCCCTGTTTGCATCCTGTGTTTTACCAACAGTCGACATTGGTTTCTTTTTGCCTTGACTGCGATCCTTTTTTAACCTAACCAAACCATAATAGATCCCACAGATCAGATAATACTCATATGAATCATTTCTGTGATCGTCATGTGCGTTTTGAAAGGTGCTGACAAATGACCTGTTTTGTTGTTTAGGCTAGAGCAGTGGTTCTCAAACTTTCTGGTGTCAAGGACCCCCAAATTAATACACATCAGGCCACAGACCCGTATTTGATAAAATGTAGTCTCAGGGACCCCTCTGATAAGATTTAATTGTTCCATAACTGTCTATATGCTACTGTAGATTGGCAGATTAACAGTGAAGAGTGTGAAACCTATGAACAGAATAGTCATTCTTATGCATTCTCTCATTGGGCTGACTTTTAGTCAATGAAATAATAGTGAAATTAAAACATTCCCGTTTTTCTGGGGACCCCCTGGAACCCTCTCAAGGACCCCTAGGGGTCCCCGGACCCCAGTTTGAGAACCGCTGGGCTAGAGGACTGATTGCAAAGCTAATTTTTGCCTCACATTTTTTGATTGAACTTAAATGCTGGTGTTTTTGCAGTCCAACAGCCAGGGGCTTAGCACAGAATTCTGGGCTCCGTACATAGGCAGTCTCTGAGGCCCTCCCATGATTTTAAAATTATTATTACAAACAATTTTTGTGGGGCCCTCTATACAAATAAGTGCCCCTGCCAACAGCCAATGTGCCAACTGTACAGGTGTTATCTGTAGCTAGCCAGCGGTGTAAACTGTGCCGGTGCTTTGTTTGTGTGACAGCTGACCGATCTCAAAACTTACTTAAGGGCCAACATTTTGTTTCTGTTGTTTCCTTCCCGTCTCTCTCCTTTTTCTGCTCGTCTCTGAAGTCACACAGTCTCAAAATACACACACTTTTGTTTTTGTCTTTGCAAATAAATTGCATTGCCTAGCGCAGATTCTCATGCGCTGGAGTCCACTCACGTGTTTGCATTGACTTTACATGCAATTGCAACGCCTCAACAATTTACTTCGTGTTCAGGCTGAACACCCATTGAGGGAACCCAACTGTAGGCATTTAGCCCTCATTGAGTTCATTAAGGGAAATATGTTGAAAATTCAAAAAATGGCCTTGTGTTTGGGGCGCATACCACACAACCGCAACGCCTGCAGGTAGACTCCCGGCCGGGAGGCCTTCATTGCATGGCATATCCCTCTCTCTCCCCACGTTTCCTGTCTCTCTCTACACTGACTCTCAAATAAAGGCAAAAATGACAAAAAGAATTATCTTAAAAAAATACAAACTCACCAAAGGGAATGCAAACTTGTCAGCAAGAACATAAAAATATACTGGTCTGTAAAAAGAGACCTGGCATGCTGCTGTGTGTTTAATTTGCTGAGTTTACTTTAGCTTTAAATTCTCTTTGTGAAATTTGCACTTGTTTTTTTTTCTTCCTGTCTGATCCAAAACTTTTTCTTTGCACAGACTTGTTACATCACTCCTCCCGTCCAGATATTTTCTTGTGACAAACAGCTTTATATGTTGGCTATAGCTGGGCCTTCAGCAGTTCTTTAGAAAGAAGAAAATAGACATGGCTGACCAGCTTTCAGGCTTTTTGTGAAGTGTCTCTCTTTTTTACACAGTTTGACAGCAGTTAGTACATTTTTCCCACTTATGTTCATGAGCCTGGCAGCAGCAGGTGGAGAGGCATTATCATCTGACATAGTTCACCAAGTTGAATCCAGCATCCTGAATTCAAGCTGAGAACAGCTGACTGTAAGAACGGTTTTCTAAGCAAGAAGGTTCAATTTTGAGGAGAACCAATCAGTATGTCTATAATGACAATGTACCGTGGACATCACTTCGCTTGTACAACTCAATGTTTGCTCATTTCAACCGCAAAATTAAATCAAAACAAAAGTCTACAGATAGGAGAAGACAATTGCTGTTCCATGTGAATCACAGTTAGATACTTTAATGAAGCAACTAGTGAATGTAAATTAAGAATCACTTTCAAACAACAATGATAAAATAAAAACTCCAGCATCCCTTTATCAACATTGAACTCATTTACAATTGGTAATAACACACATAAGTTACTGCTGCACCACACACATCCTGATCCTGATCAGAAAGACAAAAACCTTCCTGGTTTGAAGTCAGTAGGTGACTTCTTAGACACAGTCTGTGCTGCAGCCGGAGGTGCTAAAGCCATGGGATTCATACAAAGCTTAGTCTCATCAGTTCTATTTTTAAAACATGTTTTCAGGGCTAACGTGTAGATGCTGTATGGTTTTGCTGACAAAAGTGTATTGTATGTGATTGTGACTTTTAAGATGACCTATTTAGAGAATGCTGCTTCATCAGTATTCCAGATGGTGCTACGAACAATATTAAAACAGGCCTCATGTTGCATGCACGATGCAACATGAGGCTCAGTAGTTCAGTAGTTTTCCTTTTTTCTTACATTGTTGAGTCACTGAAGGGGAGTATCGTACATATGTATCTGTTGTATAATGGATTTTATGCATGTAGACGAACACAAAAATACATCTGGATGTCTAGATGAGTGATTCCAAACCTGTTACCAAGGGGGTACGTAGCTCAGATAATTTGATAAAATACAAATTATGATTTGGTAAAAAAAAAAAAATTAAATATATCCACATAATTTTGTCTCGGAGGAAATTAAATGTGAAGCGTTGCAGGATTGCAATTGCAAGTCCAGTGAATATATTCATTAATTCTGCTCACTAATTGAGATGAACATGCCTGAAATTCTAACTGTAACAATATCACATGTATCATCATACCGACCCCCTCCCAAAGCTGGATTACCCACTGTGTGAAGCGGGGAACTGCCTTATGGCCCCAGACCCCGATGGGCCCCCAAAAGCCTCAGGTTCTCTGTGTGGTAATTAGTTTATGGTAATTTGATTAACTGCTACTATACTTGGGAATATGGGAATATGCACCACTATAGGACAATATCAGCTGATGTGATGGTGAAGGTGGGTCCCACTTTATCACCTAATCTTGAGGCGCTGTCTTAAAGAGGGGCTTTATATCTAAATCTACCTCTAAGATCTTCATTATATCAGCTTATGTTGTGCTTACGTTCAAGGAGCGTTCCTAGATTAATTGTGTTTAATCATATTACCACACAGCAGACCTGGGGCCTTGTAATATTCCAGCAGAGGAATACTGTACAGAATACACAGAGAGGGGAAGGTTAATAGGAGCCGAGCAGCTCATCTTTGCCCTGGGGCCCCCAGCAGGTTAATCCGACCATGCCCCCTCTATCTTGCAAAAAGAAAGTACAGGGAGCCATACCTTAAAAATGGCTGACTACCTAATGAACTAACACAATAATATGGGCAGCTTCTGCGACCTCTTGTAGACTCTTGTCATGAGATGGCCTGAAGACCGATTCATTTACATCGAAGTGCTCTTTAAAGAGGAGTTACGTGTTGCGAAAGAATTAATGTAATTTGGAGACTAAAACCCAAGTCAAATTGATAATAATTTGATTCTGGTTATTTTCCACTTGTGTGCTATTGAGAAATATTCTTTAAGAGCTTGTCCAAAATAGGCAGTAAACTGCAAATCAACCATATATTAATAAAGCTTGAGGTGTAGCTTTAGGATGAACAGGGAGTTGCAGGAGCTCTGTGCTATAACCTTCAGCATCCAATAAATCTGCAATCTGCACACAGACGAGCTGTTTGTTGTGCTGTAGAGAAAGTAAACAAAGATGCACCAAATGGACAAAAATTGATCTTTGGAATTGTTAATATATTTTGGCTGGAGAAAGGTGATTCAACATGCAAACGTGTCTAAGATGAAGACACGTCTGAGTTAAAAAGGCAGGAGATGACAGTAACGTGTTCTGAGGCCTTTACCCAGCGTATCCTGCTGCTCCTGTTTTCACACATCACAACACCGTCTCTTTCCTGTCTCTGCTGTAAAGCTGTCTAGTAAAGCGAAGAAATCCCACCCTAAATATATTTTGAGAAAGTAAAAGTGAGTTTGTTTTACTGTCCAGGCCCACGTGTCACATTCAGCCAGAGTCAATACTTGATGAATGTCACATCCTGACCCCAGTCGTGCCCACAGATAGATACAAATGTTGAAATCCAAATGATCAAGAACTGATTTCTCTACTGTATGTAAACAATATGGAATCGAGCTTTAGCTAAAACGAATCAGTCTCCAGTCTTAATCACTCCTACTGTAACTGTGTGACACATATTTGGTTTCATTTTGAGGCTCTGGAGGGAGAGTAGTTTATCAACCATCTTAACCTGCTGTCACTTTCAAGAATTAGCAGAGCTTCAGAGCTCTCGAAACCTGTTAGGCGATCTCTGCGGGTGGTGACTCCTCACACAAATGTGCAGAAACAGGTGTGTAAATATAGAATGTCGAATGTGGGCTTTTAAATAACAACTCGCTTCTGCTAAGAATGTGATGTAATTAAAAATTCTTGTGACAGATTTTGTCAGGAATGAAACCTCTACAGAACTGTGACCTCTGTGGAAAATGAGAACTTTCTTGCAAGTGATGCGTAATTGTCAGCAAACAAGTACAGATTACAGCAGTGTTTATTAGGGTCCCTCACAACTGTGATTGTGTTAATTGCACCTTAAAGCAATTCCAACATTTTACAGCCAATAAATATTATATATACTATAAAACTTAACAATACTGGTGACTTCCTTGAATTTGTCAGTGGCATAAAAAGCTTTCATGTTATTGTCGCATCAGTAGATTAGGAAGTATTCTAAGTGATATGATGGTAGATGGGTGGTTAATTGATCCTTAATGATAAATACAGATGAAAAAAAGGAAAAACCTGAATAAATGAGTTGAGAGGGAGAATTTAACATGGTTTGTATGAAAATGATGTGAATCATATGCAGTGGGCTTCACCGTCTCCAGATATCAGCCCAGTTGAGCACCAGTGGGAGAGACGCAGTTTAACTATTTGCTCATTTGGGCATTAGGACGGTTTTAATCAGTTGACAGTTTTAGCCTTTACCTGTACACAAGTTATTACTTCACCACTTTATATACAGTAGATCAACCTTCCGAGTGTGTAGAACCCAAAGAATCCAGAAAATCATTTTTAATTTCATTTTTCAGTTCTCTGTGTTAAACCTGTGGTGCCATTCAGAAAATAACTTCGTGATCTCAGTCAAACGTTCAGTGTAATTCCAAAGAGATTCTCAGGTGTTTGATATAGACCTATATGGGTCTGATCAGACTTCCTTAACGCTGAACTTGCCTTTGGGGTTTCTTTACCTTCATTTTTCTCAGTTTAAATAGTGATGCCAGTGTCAGATTTGGCTGTTCTCCAAACATTTTTGCTCTCTTAAAAGATGTAACAGTGCAGTTTGGCAGCTGGCACAAAGGGAGAGTTAGGAGACAACATATTACCCGAGACCAGAGCAGGGCTGCTAACTCCCACATCTAAGACATCCAACATCCAGAGTACACATTTCTATCAAAAATGCAAAGAGAGTTTTCAGCCTTTAGAGGAAGCTGGCTTTTTTCCTTAAAAATGCTAAATAAACTGGCGGAACTAGTAGGATTCTGGGCAGGATTTATGTCTGTAACCAATGAAAGATCAAACACATTAAAACTGAGAAATGTTTTACTTGTCGGGTGCCTGTATAATATTCATTTATTTATATTTACAGGAAAAAAGATTAAAAGCAAGTAAGACAGAAATATGGAATGTGTAGGGAAACAAGACAAGGACCTTATTAAAGATTCAAACCTCAAAAGGAATGAATAAAACAAAAAACAATCAAGATGACAGTAGAAACACATCAGAAGTGGATAAAAAAAGACAAAAAGACAACACAACCCAACAAGGAAAACGGTCTCATAATAACAAAATGTATAAGAAAAGACGACCAAAAAGTAAACAGGCAAAAATAGTCTTGTTTTTGAAAAAACAAAGAAACAGATGG
>NTHP01000029.1:206801-217651 GCA_003416845.1 Oplegnathus fasciatus
TTTGATCTAAAACTGAATCTCACTTATTTTCATTTCATGTCTGAAATAACAAATAGGACACAACATTCAGATTTGCATTATTTACAGGATAACAGAAGTATAATGTCAATGTGATCATGCCTGTTAAACTGTCTTTTTTCAGTATTATGGTCGTTCTAGCCTGAGGAGAGGCTGGATGATAATTTCATCACGACCCTCTAGTGCAAACCTCCACAAGAAAAAAAAGACAAAAACTTGGGTTATCTTTACTGTTTCTCCTTTCCACACTCATTAGAAACAGGCTGGTGTGACATGACCAGAGTTATTGTAAGATGTGGTGGTAGACCCTCTGAGTGTCTAGTACCTCTCATTGTTCCCTGAGAGATTTCCTCCTCTGCTCCTCGAGACAGTCTGTCAGGTGTTCAGCTGTCAGCTCAGATGGGAGCTGGGTTTGCTGCTGAAACCTCAACAACTGCACCAACATTTTTTTCTACAAATGAATGGAAGATCGGTGGTCTTTATGCATTGGCACAAGAGACACTTTACAGGATGTACTTGGTATTTTCTGCCGTGGGGAAGAAGCAAAATGTTGTCGGGGTGAAAGATAAAGTTTTCTCCCCCAGCTGATTCTTGATACTGGTGCATAGAACAATGCCTTTGTCACTCTTAGTTTTCTCCTAGAATTGTAACTTTTATTCAACCACCTTCCATTCAAAATATCATGTTCTTCAGCCTAAACAACAACAAGCATTTATTGTTAGGTTTAAGGTTTAAGCAACTAAAACTAGTTTAAAGAAACCATTGTTGACTGTTGATAGGAAATGGGATGCACACACCAGTGTTTGGTGTCAAATTCAGACTCGTTGCACAACCATCCAGCCATCCCTCCTCCTTAAGAGGTGCTGCTAGAGTTGCGTCATGCCACTCCCGACAGTCATTATTCACGTCACGACAAGAGGTTCTTGTCAGGGAAACATAAACAGTTGTTTTAAGTGTTTGAACAGGGACCGATGATCTTGTTTTTTGTTGAAGTCAGTCTCATTCAAAAAGAAAGTCAGAAATTTTTTTTAAAAATCAAGGTCCCGTCTATCAACTGCATGGATAATTTTAGCCATGCAAGCAGTATGGCTCTAATGCCTGGGACACACGGGAGGTGGAAGTGCGATATTACAATCCTCGGGCGAGCAGCAGCCTGTCTGTTCACACCAGAAGCATAACCTCATGAGTTCCTGTACATGTATGTCCACTTCTGGAGCACCTGTAGTAATGAGTTTTAATCGGTGTAAATCCTGAATGAATGGCCACAGTATAGACAAAGTGTTTGTTACCAGTGTTGCGCAGTTAGGTCTGTAGCTTCAATGACAAACAACTGACATATTACAACCATAATAACGTGTTTGTTTATCCAGTGTATCCAGTTATCAATGTGTTTTCTGGCCAGATTTGCTCGCATCGAGCGGAGAAAATAGAACAGACGCCAAAACCATCACTGCAGATCATGAGCCGCGCTTCATGTCTGAACAGCCCAATTGGTTGACATGTGTTTCCCTGGCGTAAGGATGACAGTCGGCAGGTCCGCCACTTTGGTCCAAACTGAAATATGTCAACAACTATTGAATGGATTGCCATTCAATTTTGTGCAGACATTCATGGTGCCCAGATGACGCCACCACGAGGTTCACTTTTATGGTTTGTAGTGAAATGTCTCGACAACTATTTAATGGATTACCAAGAAATTTCCTTACACAGATTCATGTCCCCCTCAGGAAAAATTCTAATGAATGTGGTGATTTCTTAAAGGTATATCGAGTAGGATTTATTGGTTGCCGTTTGTAAACACAACATTCGAAGTTGGCCCCTCCTCCCCGGCTGAAAAGCGCATGCGCTTCTGGTGGTCCCACATGCTTACGATGTGGTAACTGGTCACTACGTTTTTATAGAGTCCCGCCCCTCACACCCTGCACACTATTATTGGCTGGGGGCTTCACGCCACTGCCCAAAGGTTGATGCCCAGAAACGTCCCGAACACAGCAAAATTAGAAAATCCAGGCAGAGGGCAGGGTCTCTGCAGATACAGACACCGCCACACACTTCTAGTGGGTCATAAGTGATGATTGAGAGGGATTATTTTTGTATGAGTCTATACAATGTTTTTTAGGAAAATACCTTTAACTTTACATCCAGCTCCATCAGTACAGAAACAAGTTACCAATCCCTATCAAATCTATTTTATGACACACTGATTTACAGAATACACTTAACAGTGTGAGCTGTTTCTGAGTGTGTAAAGTTTGCTATAGCTTTCTGTGCCAGACTGGTTGTTGAGTCACTGACAGTAGAAATCAGCTCTGAAGCAGAGATCCACTTTGAAGGATAATCTTTATGCAGTGAATAAGTGAAGCAGAATTTTGTTCTTGTGTTTTCTGCTTCGCTAGCGGTTGGGCCTGAGGATGACAACACTGGCTGCTTGCCCCGTCAGTCTGTCTGTCTTACACTTTGGTCCTGGCCAAGATATCTGCCTGATTGCCATGACGTTTGGTGTCAATATACCCGAAGAATGGACCCAAATGTTAGTACTGACACCCCATCTTTCCTCTAGCACCACTATCAGGCCAGAATTTACACCTGTACACATCAAATATGAAAAATATGGAAATGTATTTTTAGCCCCACTGCTGGTAAGCGTCTAGGAACAGCTTCATGTTGTGGGGTGTAATGATGATTGCAACCTCTTTGGCGCACTAGAGAGGCCTTACATATTTAGCATAAATCAAATTTACGCTGTGTGAGATATGGCCTTTAGTTGTTTAACCTGTTTCTTTCACATGGGAACTGGCCTGGTATCTACCCAGCTTAATTTGCCAGATGGAAAACAATACATATTTTAGAAATACATATAGAGACAAAGTTTCGAGTTTGTTCTGTAAAACCCCTCAAGTAGGTGTAAAATTTATGTGGGTTCAAGCTGTCATACAGTCTTGTGGCTGCTGGGAAATGGGAGTTCCTTCATACAACTTGTCTGAGTGAACCAGCAGCTCCCCTTCCATTGTATACACAGACATTTCCACGGAGAGGATGGATCCTATCAGCCATGATCTGCCTTGTTTTCCTCATCATCAGTGCACAGCGCAGATACATATGTTTGGTGGCTGCCCGTGATTTTCTGGCGCTTTTCTGACAGCTTTTCCCAGGTTGTTGTTGTCCTTGGCAACACTCAGCAACACATCTGAGTCCACCTTGTCTGTGGAAGGAAAGTATTGGCTTCCCCACTGCTTTCTGCAATGTGGTGCATTTGAGCATGTGAATAGGCTGCACGTGGATTGCTTCAATGAGCTAATTTATCGAACACTAACATGTACAAGCATCTTTAGGTCAGGATTTGTATCATTTTTTATATTCAGAGGTATTATTTGGGCTCATCGCTTTATTATTTTATGGCTTCTCTCTTTTTCAGTTCTTTTTAAATAACATGGTGCAGTTTTTCATCACAATCAGGATTCACTGTGTATTTTATTTTAAACACTCGCAGTGCTAACAATGCATAACTGTCCTTGCATTAGTAAGTGTTGTATAAAATGAGCAAGATCCTTGTTTAACATGACTATTGTGGTGCTATGGTGCTGTTTTATCATCTGAATCACTACTATAATCATATTCACAATCCATAGCACCGTTACACTGTAGATTGCCATCAGGTATTATACTTTTATAATAAGAGCATTGTAGTGGAAAGAAAATTGTCTCGGGCCCATTTGAAACCAAAGTCTTTTATTGCCAATTGAAAGCTGTGTATAAACTGAAGCAAAATAATTCAAAAACATCCTTTTTTTTTATTAAAAAAAAAGAAAAACATTCACAAAGTGAAGCTCTAGTCCTCTTAATCCTTTTTTGCCCTTCTGTGTTGCTTATCTTTTTTGGGGGAATCCTGCTGCCTAATTTGATCACGAAGATAAAACTAAGGAATCATGTAAGATCTTTATTAATATAGAAGTTTATTTTCAGAGCGCCTCCTAAGTGTTGTCTTTCTGCAGCTGAGCTCTCCAGACTCCTAAATTGAAGTGGTGGAACGCCGCAAGGTAGTTACAAAGAGAGCTGCATATGTATGCAAAGCCTTTTAAGTGTGAAAGCCAAACACAGTCATGTTTCAATTTTTTAGGTGCATATTGGTTGTCCAGAGGGCAGTACACTCAATTTTCATATTTTAGCATTAATATCCAACAGGGCATTCTTTACTGTGACTGTGGATAATGTGGCTCTCGCACTGTCACCAGGACCTACAGTATATACACATGACATTACTGTTCTTCACTGTGTATATAGTATATAAAGAGAGAAAATATAAACTAATTAATTCACATGTTGGTAATCACATTGCTCTTGGAAAATAATCTGTTTTGTACAAAGTAAAGAACAACATTTTTTCTAGCATGTAGTATTTTTTCAGTTTTCTTCATCTGTTACTTCCTCTAACAAACTTTTAACATGTCAATATTAAACAGTTACAATTATAGCAGTGAACCTAATTACCCAAGTGCATTAGATCAGCTGTAAACAACATCCAGCAGTGCATGGGAAATCACAGGTGCTACATGTAGTATATTGTTTTTCTCAAAATTAGGATCATATTTCCCACAAACCCCTCCTGTTGTTGCAAAAACGATATTATCTCTTGTCCCCCTCGCTGGCATCACAGTTGTTTTGAAGAGCTTGAAGCATATGAGCCACTAACAGCCCTTGAAAAATAATAATACATGTTGGACAAGTAAGCCAAGGTCAAGTTGAAAATTAGCAGGTATTGAAGCAGAGGAAAAAAAGTGTGTATTGCTTGCAGTGTTGACCCTGCTTTGTACCAGAAAGCACCCCAGGAGCAGCACATTAAAGTTGCTGATTAAAGTTTTTGCTAAATACAGTCCTAAAACAGCATAGAGTCTCAATAGCTTTGATTGTGTCTGGTTATTACTATAAGTTAAAGGAGTACTCCATCGATGCAGTGCTGAACTTCCATAAAGTTTTAGTTGCGAATGACGGATTGAAAAAGGATTGACCCTTAAACACCTTAATCTCTTTTTGTGGTCATAATTTTAAAGTACTGCATGTATACCCTTTAGCCAAGCATTTTTACAGGAGGATTTTTACTTAACCCAGTGGCTCACCATCCATTTTAAGATGTGCATATGGCCTAAAACAGCTTGATTAAAATAAATGGGCTTTATTCTCAGTTTACAGCAGACACACTTGCCTTTTTGGTAAAGTAAGACCTGCAAGCTGCCAAACTCCTGATTAAAATGTGTCTTTCATGATGCAACGGCAGCCAAATTGCAACACCATTTTGAATGGTATTAATGTGCATAAAGACCACATTCCTTCAATTTAAATGAAATTTGATCCAGGCTGTGATTAATGCAGACATTAATATGAACACCGTCATAATTTGAAATTCCACAGTGACAGCAATGAAATGGCAGTAGCTAGAATGAAGATTAGAGTCAGTAATACTTGAGTCACTGATGCCTCTACAAGCATTAACATTAATTCCACTTAGCCTTTAAATTCATACATTCCTTAAACCCAAGTATATCAGTAAATGCAGAGCGGTGTGTCTGAAGACTAACTATTTTCATTGGTATGAGCGCAGTTATACTAGGCAGGCACACAGGCGAGAGCGTCCTTCATCCATTACCGCAGCACTCTCACCAGCAAGCTGTTTGGTAACATGTAAAAATCTGCGAGAAGTGGCAACACTCCTACAGTTAATTAACAGGAACCTCAGTGTGTTGGCATTGTAACAAACGCGCGGTCTACAGGAGAGGGAGGTGGGGGGAAATGGGGAGAGTTAGATGGATATTTGCATCTGTCAGTAATTTTAATGAGACACAGCCACGTGAATGATCAGTGCGAGCAGTGGGAATACCAATTGTGCATCTGTGTCACTCCTCAAAAAGTTAATATATGCACGCAAATTAGGCATCAAATAGAACAAGATGCATGTTTTCAAATACATTTTCACGTTTCTGCTGTAGTGTGCTTTTCTGCCAGTATCACACCTGAACCACAACACGTTCACACTGAATGTATGAATAACTCATATGAACTGTATCGTAGCGTTACTCCAGAGGATGCAGATATTTACAAGGCTTAAACAGACAATGTGCACATGGACTCAAATTCGTGTAGCAGATTGCTCATATTCTCAAGGCTTTTTAACATTTTTTGACTGACACGAGGCATCTACAAACCATCCTTCCTCGCCCACACTCACCAGTATCTAACTGACTGCAGTCCTTCTTATCTGATGATAATTTCTTCCAAACATTGAGTTTTTGAGTTTTCTTAAGGGACACTATTGATAGATACACTGAAAGTAGACTGCGAGGTGAACAAAATTCCCTGATGAAGTGAATCTAGGTAAAAGTTAATATTGATTTCCCTTATAAATCCATAAGAAAATCGATACATTTACAAAAGTACACATTTAAATAAAGAGAGATGGATTTTACGTACAGATAATAATGATTAATTTACAGATAATAACTTCTGATAATTAAGGTTTGGACTCTGCTATCAGGAAGAAGTCTATGAAGGTTTTTAAATTCAGTATTTAACAGATTTGTTGGTGTGAGAGTAGCCAGAGCTCACTTCCTCCAAATCCTCTGTCTTTCCTCAAGTGTTGGACCACATCTTGATAGACATGCTGCCAGGCAGAATAATCTGTGACCACGTCTTCCGCTCTGACAGACGGAGTGGCAGATCTTAGCAGGGAGGTTTTGATCTGGTCCTTGGATGTCCTTCTCTGCTCCACAGAAGAGCACTGGCCTAGATGGTGGAGGCAGTTGGTGCTTTTGAAAATATTGGAGTCTTGAAAAATAGCCTTTTCTGTTCAGAGAGAAACTCAAGATACATCGCCAAACCAAATGAGCAAGACTCTAGTTTAAGTGGCCAGAGCTGGCTCCATGCAATGGTAGTGTGTTGATAAAATGCATGAACTAAAACTTTCTCAGTTCCTCTCAACGAGTTGGAAAACATTTACGTGTGCTTTGACAGTTTCACTACTTTGGGCTACTTTTTAATTTGGGCACAAAGTCGGCCAGTTTTGTGGCATCAAACAAACCCACTTGCGTCCAATTGGGCAACACTGTGTATGAGGTTTTAATGATGAAGATCAGGTGCTGCAGTGCAATTTTAGCTTCCATTTTGGAAGACAGGATCTGTTATTCTTTAAATATGTGGTAACTTTTTTTCTTCATGCCAATCTCTGTTGTTTGAAAATCACAAATCAATCAAATATATTCTTTTGTTAAACTGGATTTTTGTGGGGAGCTGTCAGTTTATGTTGGTTTGAATAAATCTTATAATAATGATTTTACTGTGAACATGAAGATGTACTAGAATGTGACAAAATCAGTGCAACTTTTTAAATCAATTTAATTAAAAGAAGTCGTAGGCAACAGACAAAAATAATTGAAACACATTTTATTTTACTGTATTTGTCCTCTAACAGCTTTGATTGTCATTCAAAATATCTTAACTCAAGGTCCACTTATTACAGTAGCTTTTTCCAGATCTTTCATCTGCATCTCACAGTCGTCCTCAGCAAAGGGAAGATTCCCCCCGTATTTGACAAGCTACTATCATGTGACCAAAGTCCCATACGTAGGTGACATGTGACAACTGAGCTAATGTATCTCCATTACAGAGCAAACACCACCTGCAGAGGAAGACCGTGAGATGTGGTTGAAAGCGCTGCAAAAAGAACAACTGGACCTTTTTTTTTACAAAAAACAAGTCTTCATACTCGAACAGTAACATTGATTGTTGGTCCGTGCCTTCCTGAATGACCCATATGGCTTTTCTAAAAACTCTTGCTCTTGTGCTCTTTCCGATCTGCCACCTCCATTGTTAAGGTGTGATTAAGTTTAAGCAATTAGAACTACGTTGAGGTTGGGAAGGATCACGGTCATGGTTAAAAGAAACTAAAGTTGTCTGTTGGTAGGAGACAGGACGCAAACTGCGGTCTGCAGTGCTGAAGTAGACACAATCACACAGTCTGACCTGCATCCAAAGGTTTTTTTGTAGAGATGTAGCAACTAATGCTTCTGCTGTTTCTACTCAGACTTCAGTCATTATTTTCACGACCACAATAGGTCGCTTGTCAGGAGAACGTCAACATACTGTAGGTCTTTTGTAAGTGTTTGAACATACAACCAATTCTGTCATGATTCTGATGAGGACAGGCATGGTGGCACACAAGTCCAACTCAAACAAAGGACATCATTGCCCTTGATAATACATGTTTGCTGTGCTATAATTTGGAGTTCCACATTTCATTGTATATTAGATGCTGTATAATTGCCAAGGACTCTACACCTCCATGACAACTAGTTTTCTTTCACTGAAATGGCTTGGGGTCTTCTCCTGGCCTATTTGGCAACTGTCTGCTGCTTTTAAAGGGAACGAGGGGAGCTGATGTGACTGGCCATATTGAAGCTCGCCCCAAGTCCACCATCTGATAATGTATTCCTCCTACTAAGAGTGTGTTCATCCTGCTCCAGCCACTTTTTCATGTTGTGCTGTGCGGCGTCAGGATTACGCTTGTGGCTCCAGTCAGAAAAATTAATAGGCCGTACCCACGTGGGCTTACGACATAAGTCTGTGCTCGTGTTTGCACCCACTTTGACAGAAAAAGGGTCTTGTGTAGAGTATTTATTTGGTTCAGTGCTGTGTGTGAGACCCCGAGCCTCATATTCCTGCTTGTGCCCCATAAATGAGCAACAGACTTCTTTGTAAAAGTGATCAGAGCAGCAGTCATTTGCATATCGCTGAACCAGCAGCATGATATCAACTGATCGTGACATACCTCATGGTAATCATCTATGAGAATGGAACTATAGTATGATTACACACTTTTAAAATATGTTCATGCTGTGATTGAATTTATCATTTTGATGACGGTTTCAGATCTAAAGTCGCAGCGGAACACCGCCTGCAAATGCTCACAGACACTCCAAAACATGAATTCACTTTTGTGCCCGTTTGATGCCGTTTTCATAAATTATGGATGCGCCCTTCTTCTTCCCCAGCCCTGCCTCCAACTTCTTCATCCTGGGAGATTATCAATGAGAGATCCTATGTAATTCCAACAAACAGCCACCTCTTTTGTTCCCATCTGCTCGGCGTAGAGGCTGGAGCAGCGAGGGCCTCTGTCATGTTGACGTGAGGACAGACTGGAGCAGACACCTGCAGCTGTACTGTCTGTAACTGTCCCACCTGGAGCACCATCAATACTGTTTCCTCATGGTAGTGTTAATGTCAGGCAACTGACGGCTTTATACTGCCTCTCTCAACTTGTCACAGCTGAGACTAATTTTCTGTCCCACGAAAGAATCAATATGGAGATAAAGTTCTGAAAGACAGGGACAAATTGAGTATTTTTTTTCTCTTGAGACAATCCAACAGCTGTTTTACTGTAAGGGTGGAGGACTTTAATTGTTGTGTCAATTGCAGATGGCTTTATAGAAGGAGATAAATGTTTATGATTAGAAATGGTTACTGGGCCTCACGAATCTGTCTGTAGCCGTAACGTATCTGTCTTTTCTTGCTATCATACAAATTTAAATCTTAATGACTCTGGTGAGATCGGGATTTTTGAGATATCCCGGTTATGTGTTTGCACATTTAACCCTTTGAACCTGACTGACACAATCTGCATCAACATTTGCACCCCTTCTTCTCTCAGTCATAAGTCAGTCAAATCTGAACACTTACAGTGATCCACACACTGTCCGGATCCGGATCGATTAGTCGATCAAAAGAAGATTAAGTTGCGACTATTTTGTGAATCAATGAAGTTTAAGTAATTTTTCAAATATGAGAATTTGCTTCTTTTTCTTGGTCTTACATTATAGTATATTTGAATGTTTTGGCATTTTGGACTTTGGTCGAAATAAACAAGACATTTGTGGGCATCACCTTGTGCTGTAGGATATTGTGATGGCCATTTTTCACTGTTTTCTAATGTTTTAGAGACCAGACAATTTATAAATTAATCGAGAAAATAATTAGCGTGACAGAAATAACAGTATCTCTATAAATGCCCATAAATCTGCTTGGAAGTCTTACGTGTATATATATATATATATATATATATATATATATATATATATATATGTNNAAAGTAATAATGATTGTTGTCTATACATCCATGACAGGAACTGCTTGTAGCTAATAAAACATGACAAAACATACTTCCTGCTTGAATCACCCAAAGCATTAAGGGAACTGTAGTTCTTAAACTTAGAATGCAACAAAATCCATGAATATTAGCTTTTTTTGCACTATGAATACTACTACTAGGTAAGCCCTCATCGTAGTTTTGAGAAACCTAAATATGCTATCTGGAGTAACCCAGTCCAAACACCTAATCCAGTTTTCTGATTACCGTTTGCCCTGTTTGCAGTTTTGTTTCAACTGGAGTTATTTAGTAGTTTTTAAAAAAGGAAATTCTCCTCTCTGCCACCACCGATTTTAAGGAGCAATATCCAGAGAAGTGGTAGCCACATACATCTAAACCAGCATAACATTCAAAACTGGGATATTAGTGATAATGTACAGTAAAAGTGAGTTCTGTAGTAGTAGTGTTGAACATCACTGCTGCACTTGTTTTCTCTTTGAACAAAGAATATCACATATGTATGCAGAAGAGGTGATGCAAAATTGCTATAATGCAAACTGAAAAATGGACTGGAATTAACTGCAACAAAGGATAACAGTGTACGGATAGATGTTATTTACTGGGCACAAGATTGGTTCATAAGGGGACAAATTTGGGTCAGTTAGTCTAACAGTGCTTTCTCATCTTATATTCAGTGCTGCAC
>NTHP01000029.1:226331-282378 GCA_003416845.1 Oplegnathus fasciatus
GGGGAACGAGACATAAGAGACAACACAGAACATGAGAGACGAACGGGATCACAAAGAACACAAGGAGGAGGAGGAAACACTAAGAAACACTGGGAACAAGCAAGGGCCCAGCCACGGACCATGACATGGGTTTTATTTTCCATCATATGTTACGCATTATATGTATTCTATTTTCATCCTCCTTTATCTTATTTTTTATCAAGTGGGTTTTATTTTTATGTAATTTCCTTATTGTAAAGCACTTTGAGCTGCATTTCTTGTATGAAAGGTGTAATACAAATAAAGTTTATTATAATTATTATTATTATTATTATAAAGTAACCACTGTCAAGGTGCCTCGAGTGTTAAAACAAACCCCCCACTGCTCAGTGGTCAACAACGAGAAGATGATTGTGGTCACACCAGGGGGCTCTCAGGTGTAAAGCATGCCAAAAGCATTCAGACTCACTAATAGTTTTCTTGAACAAACAAAGGTTACAAAAATGTTAATACCACGATTAAATTAAATGCATACCAGCGAGGGGATGAAGAGTATCCCCCCTGGCAATGAAATTTAATGATCAGAGGCAGGAAAATCAAAAGCATAGAGGAAATATCCACCCTTATGCCGCCTACGGCCCCTTGGCAAATAATACAGATATATACAAACCAATCTTATTTCCTCATCGCAGTTTTTACCCAGGAGCCAAAGTGAAGTCTCATTTTCATTTTGCCATTGGAAAAAAAAAAGAGATAATATCCATAGACACAGAGTAGGGATTTCTAGCAGAACTTCACCTACTTCCAAGGTGCACAGAGAAGGGACAGAGTCTGAATAGGTCAAAACTCCAGCAACACTTAGACTTTATTGTCAGACCAACCTGTTTCGTCCCTTCATCGGGGTCCTCCCTCATCAGGGCCACAAGCCGAAACGCCTTGGTTTGATGATGAAGTTGTTCTTTATACTACAAGTGTTGATTGTTGAGCTTTGACCTCTTCATAGTATTCATATATTCAACGTTACAATCACAAGCAAGATGTTGTCTATGAAACTTGCTGTGAGAATTGAGATGTTTAACCTCCCTGGTAGATCTATGGAGATTTCCTGAAATAAGGTAAGGGGTAATACAACTTGGGTCTTATTTTCATCATTTTTATCAGCAAAAATAACATTGTACATCAGGGCACTAAACATAAGCAGTAAGACAGGGTGTGAACAAACCCCCAGGTTAGCCAAACTTATTAGAAGACAAACAAAGGCAAACTGTAAAATTATTAGCCCAACTCTCTTTTAAACATCTATCACAGTTTACAGGTCAACTTACATGTTTTTTATCATCCTATGTCACTTATTTTCTTCCGAATATTTTTCTCAGGTTTCAAGACACTATTTTTAGGGTATATACACCAATACATTCAGTTCTTGTCACTTCACTTGTGGCTCAGCAAGGGGGGATATACAATATATTCAAATTACTTCATTTATTAAACTCTGAATTTATCTGTGTCCATAAAACTATTAAAAAACACACTGATGAGTCTCACTGCTGCAACGGGTGACATGTTCCCTTATTACAATGAACACGAGCACTGTAGGTTATTTTGAGCCCACCCCACATATACCGTCCTGCCGATGTAAATAGCGTACCAAACCCATGGCTGAAAATAGTGTCCAATAAATAAATGTTTTACTCTGACTACAGTTTTAAAGATTCAGTGTGAACCAATGGGCTTTGGTCCTCTCATTGGATGTGTTGACAATAACAAAAATACTGAATATTGCCAACCTTCTCCTTTAACGCTGAGCTTGTACTTGGCTTTCTACTGCTCCAGTCTGTTCCTCTGGGGTTAGAAAATCTCTGTGTCTGAGTGTATTTTTTTGCATTGTCTTGCCCACAGTTTTTTCGAATAATGCAGCTCGCATTTAATCTTCCCAAGACATATTAATGGCTAACACCAGAAGGCTGAAAACATATATGGTAATAAAAAGTAGCTTTATCCAGTGTTGTATCCTGTTACAATGTTCAGCAGGGCTTTATTATCCCCGAAGGGCTGCAATTAGAGCTGTACTGCTGAATCTGGTCAAATACAATGAAAGACTGCCAATGTATAACCTACAAATCAGCATAATGTAGCATTAATTAGACTCACAGTGATTACATTAAAAGTCAGGAAAGCAGGCTTTGCCAGGGAGTGCAGTGAAATTGGAGTCACAAAGCTGAGACTTTCTGAAACGAGGATCCTTCCACATGAAGTTAGCTTCAGTCTGTGAATGATCTGCCAAATAATGTGAGAGCTATCTTGTCTCAGGGAATTGCATGCATCAGCGTTGTCCTTGCACTCCTCAGGGCAAAGCCATTGACAGATCGGTCAAAATGATGGTATAAAATGGAGGTAAATTGAGTGTAATGCAAGACGCTCTCTCACTTTTATGGGTGTAACTTGATATATTTTCTTTCATTCATTTCATTTAGGGTCTTTTTCCCTTTTTCTGGTTCATGGATGTGTGGCTTATTTCAGAAGCCTGGCCTGTTCGTTTAAAGAGATGTCATCATTTTAGATTAAAATGTCTATAATGCTCCATAAAAAAAAGATAAGATGAAGCTTTATTGATCGCCATGGGGAAATTAGGTTGTTGCATCTGTAAAAGTAATGGGATTTAGCCGGGGAGTGAAGTTGAGTTAAAGGATTACAAACTGAATCTAAAACAAGCAATAAAACAGTAAAACTAATGAAAACAAGACAATTAAGAAATTAATTGGACTATAAATGGTTTAATTACACAGATAATATACTTGTGATAATTTTGACATATAGATATGATTTATAGGAAGGAACTTGCTGACAATATTCAACATACAGATACCATACAGATTACTGGATTAATAAAACAAAGTTTTTCACAGCAAAATGACACGAATCAGAACTTAACAACTAGCAAGAGAATTTAGAGTTTAATGCATCAAATAATACAGTAAATCCTTTTGTACAATCCTTCTGTATAGGAAATCCTTTTGTAACAGTGGCTGTATAATATTATGAGGCTCAATTTACCTCACACAGAGTATCCCCAATGGGAAACCCTGTTGTCTAGAGCCCTATAGATTGCGTCAGCCTCGGATCGTATTGAGGCACAGATCATGCTGCCTCGAGCATTTGCATCCTTTCATCAATACACTACTAATGCATGCAGTGGCTGTGCCTACAAGGCTCCATTTGGCAGCAGAGAAACAGAAGGCAGGGGCCATGTTGGAAGCAGCAGCGAGCTGAGGCACACACTAACTACACATACTAAACATCTGCAGCTTCACAGGTCAGCTCTAGTGTGTGATTGTAGTTGCAGGGCACCCCTTCCTCTCCCAGCCTCCGTGGTCCCCTCAACTTCACACACAGAGGTTCGGCTTTCTAGTACTTGTTGAGGTTGATGGTGAGTCCCATGCCAACTGAATTTGAATTTAAAAGCTTCTTTGTTGACCTCTTCAGCTTCCAAATGTATTCAGAAAATGGTGCAAGTGTGGAGAAACAGAAACGAGACACAAAAGCTAAACAAGAAAAGATGAAACAAGACCTCACACTACATCATTATGGTAACATGCACATTTCTGTACATTATAAAGTTGAAATTACATTTGTAATTCAATTTTGAAAATGCAATGTCGCAAAATTAACAAAGTCACGGCAGAAGGTTTAGCCCGATGGTCTAACATATAATAATAAAAACTAAAAGATTTGTGTTCAGAATTGAATGCAATTACTGCCACTAGTTTCCATTCATTTTTATGCAATGTGAAATCTATTAGTAAACTCTTAAAACTTGCTTGAGTTGTGAAATCCACAAGTCCGCATTCATTTTAGACAAAATGAAAAGATCGTTGTGAGGTCACACAGTGGAACCCTTTTAAATCTTAAAACTGCATTACCATAATCTGCTAACAGATTTTCATACCCCGGGGAAACTGGAATGGAAACCAATGGCAGTCTGGAACAGCTAGAAAAATACATCCAAAAATCCTATAAAACTATAGAGCACGCATTTAATTTATGGAGCCAAAACCTACAACCACACTGGTATGGTCTTTTAGGATTAAAGTTCAGTCAAATGACGACCATATGACATGATTTAAGTCTAAAAAGACGGTGCTTATGCGTAAAAGCTTGTAAAAATCTTTCATGAGAAGATTGAAGAACAATCGTTGATGAACGAGAGTAGAGAAATGGACGTTTATTTATATCAAAGTGTCATGCATTACTTTAAAAGTCTAAGTTCACTGGAAACCATTTGAGAAGTCTCAAATCATTAGTCAGAAGGTTCAGTGTTAGCGTGTTTCAGTTTCATGGACAGACACTGACTTCAGCTTTGCACAACGCACACTAGCTCTCATGATCAAAACAAGGAAGGAGGAAGAAAGAAAGAAAGAAAAGGTGTGGGTGGTGGTGTTTTGTATCTCTTCAAAAACTTCTTGAAACATGTATTGTCTTTTACCCTTCAATGCTTCCTTTCAAAGCTCAGCTTTTGACTAATTGGTTGGTAAATATTTGATGTCAAACAGTTGTGTTGGTATCGAGTCTGCTCATCAGGAAGAATGACATAATTAAATGATAGATTCTTAGCAGGTCTTTAATCAGAAGACCACCACATTCTGTTTTCCCTCAGTTGTTGCTTCATCCAAACAGCCTCTGCTGGACCAGATAAGGGCGACTGATAATATAAATTATGGATGACTTTATGAGTGCATATAAAGGATCAATGATGAAATGTTCCATTTCCCACTGATGGTGTCACACTTGTTATATATTCTTCCTTTTTAATCTGCAAATTATGCCTCATTAAAGCTGCGCTATGAATTTCATGTGGAAATACACCATTCTGATCAGCCTAAATTACAAAGTGAGACTTTAACAGAGCAAACATTCCTCTTCCACTAATTGAGACCCTGTAGATTCGCCAAATTACATCCTTGTGTCAGACATTTCTCGTCCACAGGAAGTGATTGATTGAAAATTGAGACGAATTTCGAACTGTCTCCTGAACCCCACACGGGGATCGCTTCATCCAGAGGAGGTTGGACTCACCAGTCTTAATCATTAACCCTTCACTTCTTTTTGTAATCCTTCTGTATCGAGCATTACAGAGCAGTCAAGGCTGAGTTTCCCTGATGGCAGTTAGAATATCTTTGAGTGTAGATAGTTCTAGATAGTTGTTAATTTCAAGAGTCTTTCCCAGAAACACTTTACCCATGAGAAGAAGACACTAGCGGTGATATTATGTACCAACAGACTCTACATATACATACATATTGTCACCTGTACATACAGTACTCTACACGAGGAAGCAAAAGATTGAATGCCAATTAGTTTAAAGGTCAAGCAATGTCTGTGGAGAGGGAGAGGATAGACTTTTAATAAGAGATTTCCATAAGGGATGTGTTTTTTAAAACCAAGGTGACTAAGAGGATTACTAGGCGAAACACAGATAGCATTTATACATTTTACAGATTAAATACAAGGAACAACTTATGTAGGATACCATTTATTTTAAAAACATCAGATTTGTGTTTAATGCTGTGTGTTTTCTTTAACATTTCCAAAGCACTTTCAGTTGTGTTGAAGGAAGAGGAACACACATTTAGCACACATTTTTTTAAATATGATTTGATTTCATATCGCAGTCACAGTGAAAGGGAAGTTCTTTAGTATTGTGACGTACGTGAAGCAGAATATGTGGGCGGGGTTTAGTTACGACAGGTATTTAAATGTGGGCGTGGCTTAGTGAATACAAGAGCGTGATACGAAGCTGTTGTAAGTTATGATGTTATGATGACTGCTGGCCTCCCCACGCCTCCCTCACTTGTCTTGTTACATCAGGAGGAAGAGGATGGGATGGAAATGAATAGATTAGCACATAATCACACTCTTTTGGAAATGTAAACAAAGTTTTTGCGAACTGATGTCCAAATGCATACCTCCTACCGTGACATTGCTCTGCTAGCTAATAAGCCAATGGTCAAGTGTGGTTTGATGTGATGGGCGGGGTTAGCTAGTCGCCCAAATCACATTTGATTAGACATATTTATGTATACGTCCCCAAGTTTAATATTTTTGGCATAAAACAACTTCACAATTAACAGTATTTTTTATTTCACTGCGTCTTTAAAGTAGGACAGATGTTGATCCACATGTGAACTGGGAACAACTGAAAAATTTTGACTTTTTTTTTTTTTAACAATTTCCTGCAGCTGCCATGTGGGTTCACCAACCTGCAATGTTTCCTCGTGCTGTTTAAGGATCAAATAAATAAATAAGGATCAGCTTTGAATCTGTTTCCTGGCTGAAATCAACGAATTACTGAAAGAATGATAAGCTGCATATGACTTTTATTTTTGCGGGTCCTGCAGCTCTGTGGCCTTTATTTGTCTTGTCAAATCTGTGGCTATACATTCACTGAAAAGACCAATTGGAAACCAGTTTAGTCACACAAAAACTAATACATGTTGTTGTTGATCCATTGCATACTCATGAACGTGATAAATGAGAAGAACTTGTGAAGAAAATGCTTCAAACTAACTTTGCTTGTCTACGTTGCATCTACATTGTGAACGCTACTGGTGGACGTTTCATGATGTGACCGCCGAGGAGCCAGACAGCACACATGCTGCAGCTGCGGACAACGGCCTTAACTGGCCTTTGTATCTGTGTTTCTGCTTCATTGCGATGTCATTTGCACATGATGTGGTTACTGACAGGCTCATTCACGTCTTAGATCTGCTTAATCTGATGGAAATGTGTTAGACGTTTGTGCACACTTCAGAGGACAAATAATGTCGCCAAATGCACGACGAGTAGCCTGTAGATTCTGATTTACTCTACTCTAAACCACCAAAGTGATCTGATTTCATGCAAACACATGGACTGGACAAACCCTCCCCAGTGTGACTGAAAGTTGAACGTAATTTCCCTATGCATATATATGAAAACTGATGAAACATAAAGCCTCGCACAGTTTGAGCGTGTTTGAGGTAATCCAGCTGCAGTCCGTTTGTAAAGGTAACCCAGGTCTGACTGAGATGAAAATAGACATTCCTCAGAGAGGGGCAAAAATAGGACTAACTCCACCAGTGTTTCAAATGCTAATACAGCCTTCATCCCCAGGCTAACATGTCTTTTCATCTGCACTTTGCGTTGCATTCATAGCTAATTGAATGATAATGTGAACCATTTTAGATTTTGGGTCTTTATTTGCATACACGTCCCAGCAAAAGTGGAATCTGAATAAAGAATGCTGAAATTAAAAGTTGACATGAAAAAGTGCAACAAATGGTGTTTAAGTGTACATCGCACACTGTGATATAGTGTCATAAAGTGTGAAGTAATGCGTATTTTGTTGGGTGGATTGAAAGGTATTATTTCGCCATTCCAAATGTAATAGCAGTACAGTGATACTCGAAGCACAGTAAAAGAAGGGAGGGAATGAAGGCTAAGATAAAGATCGATAGGGAAACCCATTGCGCTGGAACATTAGTAATGCTGTAAGGATGCTCCATCTCTCTCTAAACCCTCTCAACAATTTTTCCTGACCTTTTACTTGAAGAGACATTTATGTACTTCTCTTTCTCAAGATCAAATGTCTGCCCTCCTCATGACATCCCATATTACATCTATATATTTCCCCTTGACTTGGCAGCCGGCTTTTATGTTTGACAGCTTTTGTATGGGCAGCGAGACATACAGTTAAGTGTTTCATTTAACTACGGAGCGGTGGAACAGGGCTTTCTAGCCTCAGTCTGCTGAATGCTTTTGAGGAGATTAAACAGCAGCACAACAGATACTTCCAGGATCCTTCTAAATGTATAATATTTAGAATATGCAGCACACCTGGTTGAAATGAAGGAGATGGTTGTGTCTAAGTGGATTATTTGGGTTGAAAGTATGTTTGGTTGAATAACTATAACATACATTATCCCAGGAATATATGCTTGTCAGGCTCTTTTTTTCAGATATTTTGCTCCATAGATTTTTGCACTACCAGCAGCAGGGCATACCTGTGCGTTCAGACCCACTGAATTTAGTTTCAGTACAAGTTAACCTCCGTTTTTACAAGTTTTAACCTTCTGCTTTTCGTGAGAATGATGACAAATTAGTTGCATGAAAGCTTTCCCGCATTAGCTTCTGAGAAGAAAAGCCGTTGTGAATGTGCTTCAAAGTTAATCTAGTTCTAAAACAAAAAAACCCCTCCAATAAGTGGATTGATGATTAAATTCTCTACTGGGATAAGTCAGCAGTATTGCGGTTGGAATCGTTAGTTTTTTCTTATCTAAAGCGTCTGTCTTTGCAGACTGTTATTGGCATAACGGTAGAGGTAGAATAGCACCGCCTCGGCCTCAAAGTGGCCTGATACTTTCATTAATTGACATCAGACAAAGTAATCTGATGAATACAAAGTGCCCTTAGACTAGACACCCACTCATTCCCCTGCCACACACACACACATACACACTGAGCAGATGTTTCACGTAATGGGAGCACAACAGGAAGAGAATTCAATTCAATTTGGCCCGAGGTCTAATAGGACATCAAGTGGAAGAGGAAGGCGATAGGGTTTCACACTGGAAGCCCATCTGTGTCCATGCTCCCCTTCAAACCTACCTACCCCAGTGATGTTGTTAGAGTGAAACGAGACAAGAGCACCCTGATGCATCGTAGGCTGTAATCACCTTCTCAAATGACACCATAAGGCCTCGGGGTTGAGAGGAAGGGGCAAGGATTTGTTTTGTTTGATGGCATTCAGTGCATGTATTGTCATTGTACAGTTTCATTGCATTTAAAAGGGATTAGGAGACTCCCGGGCAGGAGTCAGGTGACCTTCAGGCGTAACATGAAAGTATCTGTGGTCATTGTTGGTTCACCGTCCCCAGGAGGTTAACAGAGGCAAGACAACACTGCGCTTCTGGCACAATATACTCAATATGCTTGTGTAAATTTACTTTGTTCTAGCAACATCCACAGTCTTCAGCTAACACCCGCTGACCTGTACCACTGCTGGATGACGTAGTTTACCCTATTTATAGACATTTCTCTCATCTTATGCAACATGCAATGAAAGCAGTAGTATATGAGTAATTATAGGTGAGGATGGGACGACGAGTGATAAATCAGATTTTTGTTTTGTTAAAATACAGTTCTAGAATATATATTTTGTCGCTGTTGTTATTATTATAGAAAAAGAAAACAAACACAGCACATTTGAGAACTACAGGAACATGCTGTGTAATACACATTTATCATGGTGGAAGGTGGGGAAATCAATGAGTTTCCAGCAGATGAAGGGGACGTGGGGCTTGTCCTCCTCAGAGATTTGTGGTCCAAAGTATGGTGATACTTAGATCCCCAAGAATTTGCTAAAGGTGACGCATAATTACAACGCTGGTAAATGTTGAAAAATAATCACAGCCAGAGTCAGCCACACCACATAATTAAAGACGCGTCTCAGTGACAACCACGCTGTAAAACGTTTTGATTGTGTTTGGAGGATTTTCCTTTTATTTCTGTGATAATATCTTGTATCGAGCCCTGATATTGTACAAACAGTAAGTGTAAATAAAAAAAAGTCACAGTCAGTCATCTGTGAAAAGAGATCCTCTCCCTTTGAATTTGAGTCATTCTTGTGTATTTTACCAATTTCCTCGTGTAATTGCTCAACATCACTTCACATTCACTTACTCTCTGTTCCTGCTGCAGCCTGTTTTAGCTGATCCAACAGCTCGATTGTATTGCACATCGCTGATGATACAAACAGTCACATATTGTGTTGTTATTAGCTTACACAAATAATGTCAGCAAGCTGTTTGGAGTCACAGTTTTACCTTGAGTTCCCTGATGTGGCCCTACAGCCTCCCTGTGTTTAAATGAGCAGATGCAGGAAAGAGAAGCAGTCGACGGTACCAAGTCAGGAGCAAACAGCTTTAAAAACTAAATTACCATTAAAAACAGCAGCAAGCTGGAAACCATTTTGTTTTGGGCTGTTTGGCCAGCAGCAGGTGCTTTTGGAACACATGGAGACACATTCCTTTAAGAGCCTTGCTCAAAGACACCTCGATGGTAGTTTCGGAGGCAGGGGAGAACGTTACGCACTCGGTTTTAAAAGTTTCAGCAGGTCTGGGGATTCAAGGTTTCTCGGAGCTCTAGGCTACTGCTGCCTCAAGACATAGTGAGATAGATCGAGCAAAGGGGTCTGTAATGCTGTTCCAATATCTACTTACCACTTAAACACAGCAATAAAATCATATAGAGCTTTAAACAGTCGACGGGAAGATAGACGCCTCTTTGATATTAACATTGGCAGGCATACTAAGTATATATCCTTATACGTGATGCCCATATTCTGCCTTTCCTGAGGCTACGTCTCACAATTTTGCAATGTTGTCATGTGACTGGTAAAATATACAGTATCAGTGGGGGATTGCATGGTGGCTCTGCGTTTGGACCCAGGAGAGTGAAGCAGATGGCGCTCTGGTGGAGGAGCCCTTAAGGAAGTTTGTGGATTGCTGTGCATATTTGTCGCTTTTAATGTTGATCAAGGCAAGAGCAGCTCTTCTCTCCAAACACACACACCAACACACACATTCCTGTGAGGTAGAGAGCTTTTGGTCGATAAAGACTAGACAGCCTCTAAGTAGCTTCTCTCATCATTATAGTTCCTCCAGCCTTCTCTATGGCTACGATTGCTCATTTGTAAGTGCGGGATGTTTCGCCGGCTGTGGCTTCATCTTTTGTTGCCCCCACTGTTTGCCATTCAGTTTATGGGGCCCACACACACTCTAACACACACACACACACACAAGTGCACACACATCCATGGATCCCTCTCTCTTTTATTATGGGAATTCCAGGCACATGTGAGTGAAGCGGGGAGGCAGTCCAGATACCCCTCCCCCTCCGGCCGGTATCCTCTCATTCTCATGGATTTCTCATGGGGCTAAAGCAGACGAAAGGGGGGAGGAGGAGGAGGACGGGGAGGAGGAGGGGGAGGGAAAGAAGGAGAAGGAGGAGGAGGAGAAGGGAAGGAGAGCTAGGCTAATTCATCAATAATCTTTACCTAATCCCTCCCTCTCCCCTTCTCCTTCTCGCTCTCCTACTCTCTCTCTCTCTGCCTGGAGGCATTCAAGCAATACATCCATCCCCCGCCCCACCTCTCTCACACACACACACACACACACCCAGCCCTGATACACACACTTGCATGCACACACATAAGAGTCTGCCTGAACACGTCCAGAGGGAGAGGATGAATTGAGCTGGAGAGTGTTATTTCTTTCGCCTCCATGTGTGTGCCGGTGTGTGTGGTGTAAGTCGAGTCCTCTGAGGTCTGTGTGTCTTAGCTCTGACCGGGAGCTAAAATGGTGATTATAGACTAGAGACTAGGTGTGGCAAGATGGGGCGGCGTCAAAGGCTTTGTCTATAGTTCCCGTACAGCCCACCAACCGGGAGGAGGCTCTGCCTGTCTATCAGAGTCTGTCCTGGAGCCATGCACAGTCTGGGATTGAAAGAGCCGCTGCGTGGGGCTGAACCACTCTTAAACCGAGACCTAAGCCACGGGGAATTAGACAAGCACAAGTTCAAGAAGCTCGGTGGAACCTTTGTAGCCAGCAACAAGAACACAACCAAGTGAAGAACTGCCGGAGTGTATTGCTGTTTTTGTTTGTCATCCTCGTTTATTCGTCTTTTGCAACTCATGACAAAGATTTTCTAAAGAGAAACCAAAAAAAGAAGCCAAACTTCTGTGGAGTGCCCGCTGAGTAACACAACCTTTTGAAGAGGCTTTCCTTTCAAAAGGATCCTCTTGATTTTTTCAGATTTAAAGGATGCGATTTCAATGATAAAACCATTTGGAATATGGGACTTTTAATCTATGATTTGGACCATGGGGACAGGCAACTATGTTTTTGTGCTCAGCTCTGGGTAATTTTGATAAGTATGTCACATTTATTCTGTTTGTTCTATGATGATTTTGCCCTACTTTGATTTCACTGTGGTGACTTGTAGGTGCTAAACTATGTTGACTTGTTTTTCTCAACAAGTGCTGTGCAGTATGCTGGATAACAATGTATGCACTATTCAAATACAAATACAAGTTTCTTCTTTTATGTTGTAACTTAGGGTTCGTGTCCCCTGTGAGTTTGTATCTTTTACATTTTTAAAGAGTGTTTTAAAGAGTTTTGTGTGTGTTCCAGTTAAAATTGTGACTCTGATTGAATACTGCCTGAATGTGTTGTGAAGTGCCAGATAAAGCTCACGTGCCGTGCACTTGTGAACAATGTGAACAACATGTTTCATTGGATAGCCTGTGCTCTGGATGCTTGACATGTATTGACCAGTTATCATCTGATTAGTGTGCGCTGACCTTCTCCCCTTTTCCTCTCTATGGCTGACTGAGTAGAGCAGACGTCTGTGACTTCCTGCTTATACCTCATTCATTGTTTCAGTTCACTGATTCCCTCCTCTTTGTGTCTCTTTCTTCCTCACAATTCTGTAACTCTTATTTTCTTGACTTTACTTTTAACACTTTCTGTTAAAAAAGGGAAACTGTATTTAAGGCTTTAACCTCTCTCTTCTGCTTCCTCTCTTCACAGCTCTTGCAGGTAAAATATCTCCAACCAGCTCAGATGCCCTCCTCAGTTCCTCAGCAATGACAGCCAGTCCTTCGCCACCCAATGTGTACCTTCCCGCCAACTTCAAAATGTCCAATGCACAACTGGCTTTCTTTTTACGGGAGGCTCAGATCACAGGACAAACAGTTGGCGGAGGCAGTAAGAGCAGCAGTAGCCCCAGCACTGGACACCCACTGCAGCGCTCTGAGAGTTTTGTGGTTTTCCAGACAAAAGACCTCCCTGCCATCAACATAAGCTTTGGGCCTTTTGCCCAGGACCAGGCCCTGTCCAAGGAGTTGCTCCAGCCAGCTAGTCCACTGGATATTCCCGGCCAGCTGACAGTCAACTGGAAGGTGCGGGCCTTCATTGTCCAGGCGCGGGTCTTCTCCAACAACCCCACAGTCCAGGTGTTTTTCTACATCGCCGGCCGTGACTGGGATGACTTCAAGGCTCAGGACAAGCTGCCCTGCGTCCGTCTGCACGCCTTCCGGGATGTCCGTGAAATTAAAACCTCCTGCCGCATGAAAGGCAACCTGGCACAGTGCTTGGCCCAGCTGGAGCTGCCTCCGTCCTGGTTTAACACCAATGTAGCCCCACTGGGTCGGAGGAAAGGCTCGAGTGACGGGCTCTTGGATGGGCTAACCAGTGAGACCCTCCAGGCTGAGCTCTACTACACACTCCATGGGCCTAATCTGGATGGGGAGTGCAGTGAGGGCTCAGGTCATAGGGGTGGTGGTGTTTCCAGGGGAGAACCTCTGTCACAGCACCCCCTGCTGCGCATCGGGAGCATTAGCCTGTACCAGGCCAGTCAAGAGCAGCTGCTGGTGGACAAGCAGTTAGACAAGAACATGTTCCTCAGGCTGCCTGAGAAGCCCCTGAAGCCTGGGGAAACCCTCAAAATCTTCCTCTACTTGATGCCCAACTCCACTGTCGAACAGTTCACCCTCAAGTAAGTCTCTGCTGATGACATACTCTCCGTGTTCTGCTTGCTTCCAAATTCGTTCTGTTTCCATCCTGAATGTCACATTTAATTTGTTTATATTCACACATTTACCATATGGAAAAAAATATGATCGAGCTGTTTACATGCACAGCAGAAGCTCATTTGGTGAATTTTCCTGTTTCTGTGCTATCATGTACACAAGAGTTATTGATGAATAGATTATTTGCCTGCTTCCCGGTAGACCTCAGCCAACATTAGTCATTTCCCTCCTGTCGGTCTTATATTTCCCTTTATAATTATGCTCACACATAACCGTCTGCAATTTGTCCAAGGTTTAGGCTTAAGGGAGTAAGACGACACATAAGCAAAGCTATGCAGTGTGAATGCATCTTGTGAAGTCCCCAGTGGATGATAAGAAATACAGGATTTACATGTCCAAATAGCCCTACATTTGGAACAATTATCACAGCAGTGGATGTCTTCATTACAGTCTTTATAATCAGCCTCATTCAAAGCATTATTAGATAAAGGTTTTACATAACCTCAAAATTAATTGCAGCATGTCATGATAGCATAAGATCATGGTGTGCATGTAAGTGTGGCCAACATTATGTAATCCCAATCCATGCAATATTCTCTCCCAGCACATGAGTTATAATGCCATTTATGTTCATTTTAGCTCTAAAGAGCCAAATAAGCATGTAATCACATATTTCATCCCTCTCATTAATTTCTCCTTCACTGAGCCAATTGATGTGCCAGCAGTAATTACATTCAGGTAAGATAGAGAGGAGAAGACAGGGTTAAAGTGTAGCAGAACTGTACGGTTCACCTTTTGAAGTGGTGGCTTAACATCCAGAGATTTCTTTTTTCTCTCAGGACAGGACCGTATGAATAATTTGCAGTGAACTGCTGCTCAAAGCAGTTTGTGTTTAAAAGCACAAGGCCTGTGCTGTTTGACTGGATAATGGTATTTCATGCTTATGCAGTATTACTGTTGAAGAGAACAAACTGTATCTACATGTGGGAAACAATATTATCACGTTTTAAACATATCCTGCTACATATGTCACAAATGTCTATCTACTGATGCCTATAGCAACATACTGCATGTTTCCACTTCACAATAATAATAACTGGTGTGCACTATCTAAGAAACACACTGCTTAGAATGAAAAGTTGATCAAATATTTGACATGCCAGTTGAAGGATATTTTCTTCATGTTTAAATACATGTAATACTCATTCAAAAAACTGTCACTGAAATCAATAAACTCTGTTCTCGTAACATTAAATTCCATAATAAAATCTAACATTAAGTATTATTAACTATGAAATAGCATTTAATGAACATTTAATGTAGTAAACTGACTTCTGTAGAGCTGGAATAAAAGGAATTAATACATTTAAATATATGCAGTTTGTTCTCATATTGCAAGTGCATTCAAAACATCTTCACTGTATTAGAATATAAATGGCAAAAGCCCATTAAATTAAAATAACAGAACTTTATCTGGGTACACACTATACATTCAGGAACAATCATAATTAGTTTAATTGTTAGTTTTATTTTTATCAGTCTTGTTGATATTGAACCAGACAGGATTTTGTACATTACACTGATTTGCTGCCATGTGTGCTTTTTAATTTATATATTGTACACTGATTACATACATCTGTATGATATCATCAGGGTTGTAATCAACCTGCTAGGGGGCCAAAAATAAACCGTGGGCCTGCATATTTAAAAAATATTGATTATAGACGCTTTAAGTACTCATTATGTGTGCTGGAATACCTGCCCCCGGTTTGTGGTGTGATAGTTAGCATTTTAGGAAAATGCACATTGTAAAAATAATATAAAAAGGAAAAAAAAGTTTTAAAAAAGTTTTAAAGGAGATACATACATGACAGGACATAATAGTTAATAATTCAGGTGTAAATCACGTCTCTGACGAACAACCAGTAGTGGCTATCAATTTGTTAGCTGCTGTATTTTCAGATTTTTCGGCACACTCCCTCATTCCTTCCACAACTCAGCCATCTTTGCCATCTGTGAAGATTTTACCTGTTTTTTCAGAGCGTCCATGTTCATTTTTATATTCTCTGACATCAGAATTGTGTCGCAGAAGGACCATAATAGCTGTTACAGTAAATAAAATTTGCCAGTGTGAAATTTCTGAGTTTGACCCTCTGCTTATGGAAATAGAGCCGAGGGAGCATGAGGCTCAGCTCGACTCTCCGGTCTCTGCACTTCTTTCCTCTCCTCGGTTGTCAACGCAATATTCAGGGTTAGAAAATAAATGATTATTTGCACTTGGCAAAGCTTGAGGAAACTGAGTTTTTCTCTGCTCATAGGCATGAAGGCAGCGGGAAGAACAGAAACAAGAGGAGCCCAATATTACAGACTAACTCAGGAATGATGATGAAACACATTGTAAATATGATTGTTGTGACCTTCACCAAATCTCTTATAGACTTAAATTTAGAGACGCGTAGCCCATTAATTAAGCCTCAATAACTCATAAAGAAACAGAAAACCAGTATAATTTCTCCCCGCAGAAATGTTTTTTTAATCTTGATTCCCCTTTGTTTCAGCAGGAGGGTCTCTAAAGGTTATGACCCAAACAAATCAAAAACATGGTAGCACCGTTCACTTTGTGTAATTTTAATCAAGATTATTCAAAAATATGAACAATAGTTTTTATTCAACATTTTAAATAACACTTTAAGTGATTATTCTTCAGAGCCCATTGATAAAACCTGGACAACGACCTCTTAACAGCTTATTGCATTTCTGAATACAGATATTGTATCTGCACATCAGCTCTGATTAGGTTCCATTTTATACCTCTGAGCTGTACCTTTCCACCTGAAAGATTAGGTAAGAGTTCCACCTAATGAAACTTCATACAATATTTTACTATCATATCATTTGGGAAATGACAATAGCTTTCAAAGAACAATGCCAAATGTTTAATCAAGAAGCAACAAGTGCAGTTTTGGACTTTTGCTTTGTAATTTCATTGCACTTGTCTGGTGGTCATAGTTGCATTGCAAAAACTGTAGTGAAACCTGCCCTGTGTCGCCCTAAAAAACATGGATCTATACAGACAAAACAAATAATTTAATATGAAACGATGATTAGGATTTTTTTTTTAAAACTAGAATAATTTACCAACTTTTTGGTACGAGGCACTTCTGTATAATTTCATGAATAATCAACAAAATGAAGCAGACCTCTTGACTGATATGATTACATCTGAATCTGTTATTTGCAAATAAAAGACCTCAGAATGTATCGGCCGAGTAGCATTCAGATGACAGTCACAGAACAGTCATTCTCTTTTATTTTGAAAAAAAAAGAACAAATAGCTTTTGAAAAGCTGAACTAAAGAGCTAAAGTTTGCTGAAATTAATTTATGAACTAATGCTTTGGATTTGGTTTTTCTTTGTATATTTAAAGGTATTCTCACAGCCTTTCTTCTCGTAAGCAGAGTGCTAACCTTTCATTATCAAAGTCCCAACCCCCAGGAATCCCAGGCATTTGTCTTCACACTGTCAGAGCATTTACACTCCTTAAGACTCCCCCTCTGTAAAATGTATGATCTAGTGTCATAATATTCTGTTCTCACAAAGTCCTCCGGAACACAGAGTCTCTGCCTGTCAGTGTTCTTCACTTTTACTGATGTATGCCTTCATCTGAAATCTAGATTACAAAATAGTTTCATTAAATCAGAGAAAAGAGTGGCTGTGGGAATCTGTCAGTCAAGGCATGGTGTGACAAAAGTTACAGCAAGGCTTTGTAGTACAAGGGGAAGGCTTTGTCATATCCCCTGCCTCTTGAAACATTTAGCTGACCATGTTAGCATCCATACACCGCTGCAATTCTTATGCAGGCTGCCCCTCTGAGCCCTTTCGCAGGGATGGAAATGAGGAGTGATAAAACAGGAAAAAAAGGGATGGAGCAGGGAGAAGAAAGCCCAGTTTGAGCCTCCTGAGTGACTCGACTCAATAGGGTGTGAATTCAATAGTTTTGGAAGCCAACTGTCGAGTTGTCCCTGCGCATCGAGGAAGATGATTAAAGATGCAATAAGGAGCGTCTTTAAAGATGAATCAGAAGGCCTCCTCTCCCTCCTCTGACTCTCCCTTCGCCTCTATCGTTCCTTCCAATTTTCCTTCTCTTCAGTCGTCCAGCTTTGAAGATCTTTGACTTGTTATTGCGGATGACGGCATGCCAGGCAGACAGAGGGCAGAGCCTGGCCACTTGTGGAATCTGCCCTAGTTTTCCCGCGGCCACAGCAGCGCCGTCAGAAACGTGCGCTATGTGTGCCTACGCGAGTAGTATGCAGTAGGATGGGGGGGTAGTAGTGCGTCAAATTAAGTTACCATGGCAACAGAGTAATAATATGCGTTGCTGTATTTAATGTTATCAGGTATGCTGTGTTTGTCATGGTGCAGAGTGATTGCTTTTCTTTTTAAGTTTCTTTTGCACTGGAAATGTTATTTGAAAATCTCGTCTTTAATCATCTCCAATATACAGCGCGCTGCTCACCATCACACTTTGATATACTACCACAGTAATGACTCCATCGATACCCGGTTCATGAAAGGTGTTCAACTGATCATCAAGGGCTTGTTTGGCAGCAAAAAAGTATTGCGTTGTGCAAAATATGTTGGGAATTACAATTTCAACAGAGAATTCAAAACACTGATACATTAATTTAATGAGAAGTGATCTCTGAGAAGTGCAGTGCTAAAACGAAATGACACTTACTTTGTAGCACCAAGGCTAACAGCAAAATAACTGGTAAAATATCAAGGATCTCACAGGGTTCCAATTAAACTGCACTCTGATTTTTAGTGAGTGGATTAAAGTCATTGGCTGTGTTTATTTTATTTTACCCGCTGACGTTCACTTGTGGTTTTGTAAAGCTCCACCAATCAGTATTTTCTTTATATTTCTCAAATAACTACATATAATGTGAAAGAGAATTATCACCCGACCCTGCGGCTCTATGAATCTTTTCAGCCCGCTTCAGCTCATTTGGGTTTTCCTGCCCGCAAACTCTGCTGTCATCAACTTAATTTCCACCTGTAGCAGACAGCTCTGATAAACCCGCTGCACGTTACCTGCTCAGCACCAAACCAAAGTGGACAGACAAAGTTGGCGACTAGCTGGTGAACATAGTGGAGCTTTTAACAGCTAAAGGCTCAGATATCTCTCTCAGGAGTTGGTGGAGACTAAACACAGAGCAAAAACAACAGTATTTGACTTTCATTCATCTGTTGGCCAGGAACACAACCCTAAATGAATGTGTGTGTTTTTTTAGCTTCTGGGGTTTGTTTGCCACCAAGTGGTAAAAGAAAATCAATCAATGCAGTTTGCAAGCACAAATGCAAACACTAACTGTAACTATTGCTGATGAAATGATAATTATTTGCTCTGTACTAGAACTAACCCTGCTTTGCCAAGGAGCTGCAGCTGGTAGGGAGCCAGAAATATTGCGTTCATTGGTTTATTCATATGGAGACTTAGTTGCGGGATATCAAAGGGTCATGTAAGTAGCTTAACCTGAATAAGACTTTAATCAGCAGCTAGGTCACTGCATGCATGTAAATGTAGTCAATGATGAGCTGCCAATTTAGATTTTGGTGACTCATTGACATTTATGCTGAAGTAAACACAGCCTCGTTGCAGTACACATGCATGAAATATATTCATATTATCCTCATCCATGTGCACGGTACAAGGCTCTTGGAAACAGTGCAGTACTCCAGAGCCCTGGGTACAACATGCAGTATTCAAATGCCCTGGCTCCAAATAAAGGCTTGAGGAAAGACAGCGCAGCGGAAGCCAGGGAGAGTGACCCACATTCAGCAGTAGTGGCTTCATCCCCGGCAGCTAGATGGTTGCTTGCGCCTCACAGGGAACACAGCAACTTCCTGACCTCAGCCTCTGCTTCCTGCCAGCTCTGCGGTCTCGCTCCGCTCCGTGTCCCACGTCTCATTGTCGCTGTCAGCGTCGGCTCGTCTTTTCCCGATGCTTTGATGGGAAATGTCAGCACCTCTCGCCGTGGAGCTTGCGCGCGTTCAGATCGTATGACTTGGGAAGTGATGCCTCTGCCGTGGGCCGCGTTGTCACGACACATCGGGTGACACGGAGAACCGCTGTTTATCAGCACTCATCTCTGATAAAAGAGGAGGAGGTCAGGAGAGTCTTGCTCGCCTCAAAGTGCTTCCACTTTCACGATGACAAAATAAAGTGAAACCTCTCTATTAGGCCATATTGGACTGCACCACCACTACTACTTCCTCTACTGCCTCCTTCCTTCCTTCCTTTCATTCTGTCCTTCCTTCTAAACTGTGAACAAGTTCTTTGAGGTCAAGCAGCAGGGGGGAAAGTATTTACCATTGTGAACCTTAATATGTGTGGATCTCCTCTTAAAGGCTGTTGGCACAAATCACAAAAGGGTTATGCTTTATGTGCCAAGATTTTAATGAAATGGGCTGTTTTGAGCTCGAGTTAGTATTTTAATGCTTAAAGAAAGTTGCATGTGTCAGCTCTCTATAATGCAGATATTTATGCAGGTTGATTCCAGTGCTTGGCTACTACTGAAGTAATTCAGCCCTTTTCTAACCTTGAATTGGCAAGCTGAGCAACTTTGTTTAGGTAAAGCAAGTTCATATGCTTGAAAGATTCTTATTCTGGACCCCCAGAGCTCATTGAGAGCTTTTTGGTATGCTTTGGTAAGCCTGTCATGGCTGGTTTGGTTTTGAGACAGTGACCCACACACAATCCTCAACTCAAACCCACAAAGTCCATCTGAGTCAAGTATACAGCTGTAAACTCATTAGGCATTTACACGTACTATATCTGCATATTCATCCCTTTTCCACCCTATCAGTACAGCCTGTTAATATTCACGTTTGTTAACATAGTCAGCCAGAAGAGCCTCAGTTTAATCAGCAGACATATCACATTCTCATCGGGGCACACAAATTTGTGCACTATTACCATGAGCATTGGCTTATACTTCAGCTCTTATTCATTAACCTCCTCAACCCTGCTGGACCTGCCGGTGGGCTCATTAGGCGAACATGTTGTGACAAACGTTGTGCAGAGCCACAGAGCTGTTTTAAATCCCAGTAAAGATCCCAAAGTTTCCAAAGAAACCAAATATCAGGATAAATAATTGGAAAATGTATAATAATGGCATCTGGAATGTTATAAAAGTGCTGCAGAAGATAGTATAATCAGCTCCCATTTCCCCCATTAACCACTAAATCAAACTTGAATGAACTCTTTCTGACAGCGTTAATTGTGCTGGACCTTTGTGATGAGCTCAGGCTTTGTGGGAAAGTCATTTCACATATATATATTTTTAAAAAAAATCACAGGTCATGCAATTTCAAAACCGTATGTTTGGAGAGAACATCGCACAGTTTCATCCCTATCATCTATTCCCACTGCTAAGTATCAGTGCGCAGGCCTTTTGTAGTCTAAATGGCTTTCATTAATCCTTTTTAATTAATATAATGTAAAATACTACTGAGTGCTGTTCATTCAGGCTCTCTGCTCAGTTCTTTTGCATCGGTTTGATTTTTAAACACTTTCATTTAGAGTTAATCTACAGATTGGCAATGAAAGCTCTGCCTTTGCAGAAATGTATAGCATTATTTTGTCCATTCGTTTACAGTGGTCTAATGGAAGCTGTAATCTTAGAGCCGCTGTGTGTTTGTGTCAGTGATTGGTGAGACATGCAAATTTCACATTCATTTCATTATATTAACTTCTTTACTTTAAGATTTTGCACCCTGACGGTGCCCTATCAGGGTTTTCTAAATATACTATATCTATGTTATTGATATGCTCATGGGGTCTCATGCTTTGGGAAGCCAGTTAATCAAATGTCTGTTTGTCTGACAGATGGATAAACACACACAGACCTGAGGATTTTCTGTACTTTTCCACTTTTTCCAAAGCATATTTGAATATTGCCAGATCCTCCTGCAGACTGCGTTAGTTTATACAGGGAGCTTGAGAGACAAATTGACAAAAGCTCAAGAGCTCCGCATTTCCTTGGTCTGCAAGGTAATCAAACAAGCAGTCCTCAGGTAAAAAAAAAAGTATGTTTTTCATTTGACTGCACAGGCTCACGTTAACTGTTTTATCTTTGTAAATTCATTTTCCTGTGCTCCAAATGAAACTGCAAATCTTTCAATCACCAAATGTGTTTGTTCTCTTCCCGAACACATTTTCTTTGTTTTCATGGGGACAGGTTTATGTTCAGTCTTAGCCTCCCAGAAAATGTGTTTGGTTGTGCTGCCGCTCAAGTTGTGAAATATTGTGATGTCTCTCCAGGATGGTAGACTGAAGGAATTTTATTTCCTTTCTGCAGTCTCACAGCATATTGTATTTATGTCTGTAGTTTATTCTATTTAGTCTTTGACATCTTTGTCAGTAGGACATGTTTTTAAATAGTCCTGATGATGGTGACAGAGATAAAAATATGGGAAGTTATGCTCCTTATCCTCTTAATTATAATTTGTGACTCCACAATACAAGATGCATCTTTTACGTGTTGACTGCTTCATGAAAACATAGAAAACATAGAAAGTTAGCACTTTTTTTTGACAGTTACTACTGGCCATGGCTCCATAAACCTTACAAATGTTATTTTACTATTTTGAATGATTGACATCTTCATCTGATCAGAAGGTAAATTTAACTTGACCTTCCGAGCAGATAAAGATTCAGTCTTGTGTGCATTGCTGTGATATAATCTGAAGAAATAGCTGATGTTGATACATTTTGGAATAGCATTGCACTGTTGCCAAAATCTCCCCAAGAGCAACTTATCCAGAAAGTAACAAGAAAATTTAGAAATCATTTAAATATCAGCAAAACTTTCTTCACTGGGCTGCAATCTGCTTCATTCTGTGGTCATGACTTCACCATTAGAAACACACAAAGTGAAAACAGGGATTCATGGCAGAGTAGGTGGGTGGGTACTGCAATATGGATGCTCATGTCAAGTTCACCAGAAAGCACATCTGGAGCAACTCTCAATGGACAGATGAGTCAAAAGATTAACTTTAAAAAAAACCCCCAAAATGAGCAGTTCAAACTCAAAAACTGTGATTAACTGCAGTTCTGCATCAACAGTGGACCAAATTACCCCACGCGTCTGGGAGAGACTGATTAAATCATCAAGAAGTGTTTGGCTGCAGACACTGCTGCAAAATGTGCTGTAATCAGTTATTGAGTTTAAGGAAGTGTTGTTTTTTTTACACTGCTGAAATGGGTGCTGCACAACTTTATTCAAGAAATAAATGAGCGACAGAACGTGTTCACTCTCTGTTGCTTTTCATCTAATAGCAGATTTCGCCTCATGATTGGATGACATTCAGTGAGGGAAATGCAATAATGTGGAAAATCAGACAAGGGGAATATGTGTAGGGTGATAGGCAGGTAGTGAGGCATCTGCCCTGAGAGGTTATCATATGTCTCAGTCAGCATCAAATTTCTGTCCCCTTTCCTCCTCCATTAGATCATTTTTTACCTGCACAAAGCAGCCCTCCTCCAACACACGTAGCCTTATGTGGTTATCTTCAAAACCTTTAGGGGTTTAGGGGATATGACTAAGATAAGCCATATTTTCCACTGCAGGCAGCCTCCATTTACCTGTCCCTCCCTCTTTCATGTTGTCACAGACAGAAATTGGCGAGGTTTTATTACTATCTCTCCCTCCCTCTCTCTCTCCTTCTTTCTGCTTTTTTTTTTTATGATGCCTGCCAAGAGATTTGCCGAGCCAATCTGTAGTAATAGACACGGCTCTACCCAGCGTGAAGGATTGTACTGCCCAGTAGGCTACAGTTTCAAAGGAGGCAGTGGTGTGGAGAAGTTGCATCTTCCCACCACAAGTAACTTTTGATTTTAATGATGTACTCTTCGCCTTGAGTGATTGTTCCTCGTAGCTTTTATTTGCAAAGCTGAACATCAAATCCTTTAAACAAAGATCAAGAGATGCACATATTTTCTGATGTCCTGAGAGCGAGACTCCTAAGGTCATGTACAGTTGCATTCAATTTTTGGGACGCAAAGTAATTGTGGGTTATTTGAAAGGAGAACAAAGTGTCAGCTTTTGCTTTGTGCTGATCCAGAAAGAACACATCTTACGTTTGAGGCTGTTTAGGATGTTAACATGGACCGTTTGTGTTTCCACATGTAGTCGCAACCTTGTATTCACTGTAAATACTGGATGGTTGGAAGTCACAACAGAGCTGAGAGGGAGGAGTGAGACAGAAGTCATGAGGCTGTATTCACGAAGACAGAGCCGTGCCGTTCTGTGCCGATGTAAATGCACCATGGCAGCATTTCTCTGCCTTTTATGCCGCATTATGTGAGTAATGGTAAATGAATAATGGGTAAGATAATGCATTGTGAGCACATGGGAAACTAGCCAATCTCAATGGAAGAAATTCTGATAAAGACATGATTGGGTTAATGCATATTCATAAAACATGGCAGCCACCCAGGACTGCTAATCTAATGATTGTAAATGCATGAATTGGTTTTTCCCGCTTCCTTCTGGTGGCACAATCTGCATGAAATGCCTCGTCACGTTTTTATTCTGACCACGTTTTCATTTGAAACGGGGCATTATTCATTCTAACAACTGCAGCGATGTGCTTCAGTGGCAGGGAGCTTTTAACTCAATGTATGGCACTCCCTGCCTGCCAAAATGGCATATTGTTCAAGTGTTTTGGCATACAATCACAAGAGTGGTCGCATCACCTGGACTTCAAATTTCCCATCACACTGAAGGACAATAGCTTGTTTTTCGCTTCCATGACTCAGAACTGAAAACGTCACATTACTTTTAGCCTGGTGGAATTTGAAGTTGTGTTTTGGCCCAGAAACCTCAAAGTCCAGTTGGCATACAGACACTTGGATCCACGCTGGGTCTTTTTAAGGTTAATTTTAAATGAAGGTCTACGGTAATCATCTAGAATCTGACATTGGCAAGGCAACCTTTGGCTGGCCAAGACTGCTGGACTCCACCCATCACTCTACAATATTTCCCAAGTGGACTAACCTGCTGCTATGAGATAGGCCAGGTCCCTGTTTCTGTGAATGCCAGCCATCAGTAAATATCACTCCTCTGCTGGGCTGCAGGAGCTGCGGGCTGTAGGGCTGCACTATTATTACCGTACTTCCTCTATGACAACATGCCTCATGATCGTATGCACACATGTTGGCAGGCATGTCTGACTTTTTCTCATTCACTGATTGATGGACTTACATGTACACAGACCTGTGCAGACAGACTGTTGTATAGAGAAGGACATGAAACCATACAAAGACTCTTCGTGCTGCTATGGGATGTTATGCTTAGAGTTAATAGTGCCTTTATATCACTTCTTTTACTCAACAACCTGAAACCTCAATTGAATTTTCACTTTTGAAATGATGTTAAAAATGTTACTTGTGATTTGCGAAGCTAATGCCAGGTCATAATAATACAGTAACTCAAGGTTCCTTATTTATAAGGTATTTTAAATGTCAGCTTGCCCCCTGCATTAGAGAGATGCCAAATTTTAATGAAAATGTCTATTTTTTGAAAGATTATTGTTTGTCATTCTTTGCTTTGGCTATGGCTGCATAGCAAAGGTTCCCAGCCAGAATCAAACTGAGGGCGTTGCAGTTGAATGATACCTTGTAATTCATATTTTTGTATTCTGTTTTCAGGAGCATCGAGGGATTTTTAAATACAGAAAGAGTTGTCCATTTCAAATGTAATTTTGAATGTGTCAGATACCAATCTTTAGAGGGTTAAGGAAGTATGCAGTGTAGTATGTGCCCTTTTTCAGTGCGAGCTATGTCTTTTACAAACATTATGTATGCTGTAGTGGGGGGGGGGTTAAAGGGAGTTCAAAGAGAGTTCCACAGTGTGGTGTTCTTGGCCCCTGGCTATTGCTACTGTATCTCTCTAACAACATAGTAGGGCGATGTCTAACAACTGCAAATTGTATTTATATGTGGTCAGTACTATCTTCAAGAACAGCCTGATAGCTTCCCAGGCTGCATGCAGCAGGACTGACTGCACCCCCACCCCCCCTCCCCCACCACCACCCACCTGCATCCTCAGCCCCATGCAGTGAAGCCCAGCTCTTCATACCACCTCGTGTGAAACCTTTTTTCTTTCATCTTATTTCTTTGTTCTTCTCGGGGGAGGAGTGGGCTCCAGAGTGTAGGTTCCTGCTGCTGGAAGGTTGTTATGTTAGGTTGATTTGAATTAGAATAATTTTGAGCACACTCCTCAAAATTGATGCCTCCCGGCAAACTAGGACGGATTTGTTATGGCCATTTGAAATGCCCTCCCATGCTCTTTAATGGCTGTTTAGCACTCCAGCCTCACAGCTCTGCACCGAGTTGTGGACTCTCTCATTTACTTTTTGTTTCTTTTATAGTTTAAGGAGAGTGGGCAGTGCATCTTCACATCATTTGGTAGACTTGGTTGCACGACCCAGTTAAAATGGGCATACATGAAACTTTCCTTTTTAAAGTAGTCCGTATGAAGTGAATTGGTAACCATATCCAAGAGATAATTCTCCTTGGTTGTGAGGTTTTAAGGACTGTGGTCTTTGTTTATTCCTCTGTGGGAAGTGTTTTGTTTAAGAAAGCAATTCTTCTTGTTGTAGCACTAGAAAGCGTCCTGCAGCCGAGGGACCAAGAGAGACAGAGAACAGTGTTGTTATTTCAGGCTCAGGCTTGAAGACTAATTTTTTGTTGTTCTTCACGGAAAATTCAGTTTTTGTTTTTTACAAACTGGATCTTCTTTTCACACTTCTTGCCAATATCAACTTCACTGCTAAGATCTGGGGATGCACAAAAATCCCAAGAGCAAAGAACAAGGTTAAATTGGCGGTCAGAAAATGATTTTGCACACCGATTATCTGGTTCAACTTTGTCTTACTTTACTCACCGTAGTTGAGCGTACCGAGTTTTTCTATGTAGATATAACCAACATTTCGGGTGTGCTCATGTTTGGACTCTCCTCTAAATAATGATGTGGCTAAAGTAGGGGTTGTTGTTTGTTGACTCCGTTGTAGAGATGTTGCCATAAATAGGTTTCTTTTAATTGTGATGTTTCACCCTACAGACCATATAGATCATTATTGTCTTCCTTCGTTGGCAGTGAGTGGTATGTAAGAAAGTTGCTGTAGGAAGTTTCAACTACTTAGTATTTGTATCGACTACAGTTAATTACTTCTCCATCAAGATAGCCTCCATTAGGTCCCTACCCACCCACAAAGAAACAGTTAAGGACTACAATAATCACTGAGTACAGCCCACGGAGTGGAGGCTATTTAAAATTAATTTTAATACGTAAACAAGATTTACATATTGCATATTTAAAGCAATCTAGACGATGGGATACAGAGATTTGTTTAAAATAAGGGCATAATTAATAAACTGCTCGAATACACACTTTCTTCTTGTTATCATGAATGTAATGTATGATACAGTCAGAAAGAGTTGGTCAGATGTGTGTATGTATGGTCTGTACTTGCACATGCATTCACTGTTTGTATAGGGTCTAATATCCTACAGTAAGTATCTTCTGCGTACATTTCAAAGTGATTATTATACCATTGTCATGGAATTGGCTGCCTGGTGTTTGTTCAAGTCATAGATGGGGACACCTAAATTATATTGTTTATCTGACCAGTAAAGAGCTCAACTACTTTTTGTAAAACATTGTACAAGGAGATATGTATTAAACAGCTGATTATCATCGCTTCGTGTTACATTACCAGTTAACTCTTACTGGTGAATCAAACGCTTGAAAGAAGAAATGGATAGTGACAATGTAAGCAGCTTCACGTTTTTCCTTTGTTAGCGGTATTAGTGCAGTGATGGACTCATCAGAGGACCTACTTTTTCCTCCATCTCGTCCATTATTTTCCTACATCTGAACTCCTGATCATGCATTATTTATCGTATTACATACACTTTGTTGGATATTAATGGATAATACCCAACAAAGTGTTTGCGACCAGATTTGAATTTATTTTAATGCTGTTTTTCCACATTTGCCTTTGAATTTTCCCTCCATCTGTTCCCCAGATCCACAGCTTCAGCAAAGCTAATGTTATTTCAAAAGTCTTGTCTTTTCTGCCTTTTAACATTATTTCATTTGGACGTCCAGGTTCTTGCAATTATCAAACAAGTTTGAAAGTAAATATATGTGTGGTTCTCATTAAGCCACTCATCTAATTTTTAACGGTCACACAAACTAAACAGCACAAACTCCAGACTCTTTAGCTAAACCGCTGGATCATAAACTGTTGCTTTGATTAAAGTTCATTAAGTGCATCTATATAGGAAACAAACGCATGCATCAAACGTGTCTGGTTATACTGTCTGTCTCTAGAAATTATTGGAAACCTCTCAGCTAATAAGAATCAAGAATTCTCAGTAGCATATCAGTGTGCCATCAATCCAAACATATAATCCACTGATAAATTATATGAGTATTTAAGGACTTCTTTGGCTTCGTAGGCCATTCTCTCATCCACTGTTTCCTGTGAGTGGAGCAACGATCCTGAAGGCCTGTATCTCCTTGTACTAATTTCATGTATGTTAACAGCACCTGCACTGTGACTCTCAGCACATGTATTAATCTTAAACATTTCATAATTGATAGAAAATCTATGTAATGGCAGTAATCATGATATGTGATACAGCATAAATCCCTCTAGGGAAACACCCCTCTGTCATTATGGGGGGATAATGACCACCATCCTCCCGACTCCACTCCAGCCCCCTCGCACGCCAACCTGACATGTGCTTTGTCATTCACTTATACAATACCTGCCACTGCCTTGGAAAGCTGATAGCTTAACCCTACTTGCATCAACCCTTTAATCCTTTGAGATCCAGGTTTGGAGATCAGACAGTGTCGTATTTATTGCGGTGCAAAATCATTTTGACAAGAAAATCATCCGTTTGGCAAAAGAGCGGCTGATACTAAGTAAAGGTATTTTTAGCAAGGTCTGCTGTGTAAGTGAGACAGTATGAGAGAGAGAGTCAAAAAGCTGAGTATTACAGCGCACAGCAGGAGGACTCTCATCCGCACTTCTTAACTTTTAAACCATATAGAGAAAAGAAGTAAATGCGCGATGATGTGTGTTGGAATACAAGAACTAAAGAAATCAGCAAGTGCATGAACCAAAAACAGATTGTACACAATTGTGAAAGCTCCAAAGTGAAACTCCATATTACAACAAACACATGGTGGATTAATATTTCAACAACTGTACCCTTTGCTGTATGTTGTGTCTTACTGAACCTGAGTAATCCCAGTATTTTTAGCGTTTAGTGTTATTTTCCTTGCCTGGGATTAGATCTTAATTTTCATTTCAGGTCCAAATTTTAAGCAAAACAATTGGTAGTGCGCAGTTTGGAATACTTAATCAGCTGCTTTCCAAATATACTTCAATGTACAGCAATTATAGGTCTATAAACACGGCCTGTTTAGAATCAATACTCTGAAATGTTCTTACAGTGAAATATTTTCCAGCGTCTGTCTAAAATACCATCAAAATAAGCCTAATAATTCCACATAGATTTATTTATCATAGGACCACACAAAGAGTGAGACCATTTTGCAACCCTGTTATCGGATGATATGGGATTATAAATTCAAAAACATATCGCCTTCAGATCAAATCAGGATTTTCCATTCTTTTATAAAACACTGTTACCAGGCAACAAGCCTAAGCCTAGCAAGGTGTCTGAATGCATTTGTTCAGAATATTAGCACTTCATTTACTTAAGGAAATTGCTACATGTCACCAGAAGGGGGGTTAATTATTCTCTCCTGCTGAAACCTGAGATAGACACAGGCATTGAAATTGAATTCATAGCGAGTGGCAGAGGATTGTTTGGCTTCAGCTCATGTTCTCTCTAAGCCACAGTGAATGCCTCATGTAGTAATTCAGCTCTCACTGGCCAGAACATCACAGAGTCCCTTTGTGCAGCAAATGCCATTTTGGTGCTCATCTACTGTCACAACTGAGTATTGAGAAACATGATCTGTAACGCAGAAATGTCCTGTGATGTAAAATAGGCTGAATAACAACTTAGTACTGCATCTATGTAAAGACAAAGTGCAAAAGCAGCATCATCCGTTACTCTAACTGGAGCACTCTTAAGTACACAGCATGTGCATTAACTTGTTAACCAGCATCAATGCCCCCCTTATCATTTGCTGCAGTTAATTGAAGCCTAATGAAACCAGCAGACCGCGGTGGCAGTGGCGCTGAGGATGTGGAAGCGGCTCAGCCCTCAAACACTCTTTTTTTCTCTGTCTCTCACTTTCAGTTTCTCTCCCTATCTGTCCCCAACCAAGCAGGCGCTCGACTCGGCTACCTTAGTGGACCTCGGAGAGCTCGGTGTGGGAAAGCAAGCCAATTGGAACTGACAACAGATCCCTAACACCCTCTCTCCCCACCTCTCGGTGTCGTGGCTGTTGTGCGCTGCCTCCCTCGGGGTCCGGCGTTATCTGGTGTGGAGGATGGCGAGGGGGGATAGTTTGTGTTTACAGAACTCAAAACACCTGGGCCCAGTGTGTCCACCGCCTATCATGTTTTACAGTGTTAAAGCTTCACTGGGCAAGACTTTTATGTGGAAATACACCCGCCAGCTAAAGTGGGACACAAGGTGGGACAGAAGAAAGACAGAACAGAATCTCTTCTCTACTAATTGAGATACTGTAGATTTACCAAACGTTTTACATTTGACTTTGAACTGAGCACTTCAACACCGTTCCATCATATTGATTTTGTGTCTAGTTAAAGCCGACTTGTTAGCTTGCCTGCTGCAGCACATCTGACTGGGTGCACTGGCGTACAAACTCGTGTGTTTACTCACTGCCATCATTGCTTTGCTTAGGGACGGGTATCAAACCTTAGTACATTTTTGGTACTGACCGAGACGAAAACTGTCAGTTGTGGTAGGGTGAACTCCTTTTCTCGTGCAAAGATCAAAAGAACTAACCTACCTTTTAGCAGTGTGGCTGAAATTCGAGTTGAAAGCTCATCTTCTCATCAGAGGTGTTAAAAGCTGAACTGTTCTATGCTCCTGGGGCTGCAAGCAAGTGTTCAGTCATTGCATTGTACTGACCCCTATAGGCTGAAGGGTTCAAATCTGTTGCACTGTGACCACACACACCTTTACGGTTGGTGTGATCAAGTGTGGTCTGCTCTACGTGACCACACCCAGCTGTAGCTCTGCTCTAGCAGCACAAGCATGATGAGTTGCTTGGCTGTAGCTACTCTTTAAAGTCGTTTTCTGCTTTTCACAGCATGTTTGGTGCTAAAGTGTCACTGCTGGGGTGTTGTTATGAAGTGTGCTGCCCAGTGACTGCTCGTCTGCCAAACAGTGCATTCAGTGCCATTACATCTGTCTTTTGATTTCATGTTGACATAGTTTGTGTTTGGTGCCCACATCTTCTTGTATTTATTACAAACCAAGCAGTTTTTGTGAATCAGAGGATTTTTTTATTTTTAAACGGGAAAGTTTTATTTTTAGGTTATTACGATAACTGCACAGCACATTTAAGTGACACAAACTGCTTGTCCTAATGCGCAGCAGAGAACATTCCCAAATGTGTCTGCCGTTCAGTTAACATTCATTAACAAACATTTATTTAACATTGATGCGCTGCTACAGACATTAGTTCAGCAGAAAATGTCAATTCTCAACGGCCACCAAATCAAACCAGCTGAACAGACACTCGGCTCATTGTAATTCATGAAACTAAATGAACGTCTGTAAAACTTGCACATTTAAAGTGGGTTTTTTTTTTTTATCACTACTGTACTCTCAGCTAAGTCTTATCTTTTCAGCAAACCACAGCGCTACATCACCTTTTCATGTAGTCGGGAGAGCAGCATACCGTCACAGCCCTCTCATGCGTTAAAATGCCCGTAGCAGTGTGTTGCATTACTGTATCATCATTCACGCTGTGGAACACCTCAGACGTAAGTGTCCAGGTGAACAACGAATGCTTCCATATTTGTGCCATATGCGGAGCGTGGCTCCCTGCCAGGAAACTAGGTATCCAGCTTTATCTTCAGCTGCCTTCACTTCGGCTATGCTTTGTAGGAGTGAGAGGAAAAGGAGATGTGAACCTGACTTTGATAGAGGTCTGGGTACACAAAAGAATATGATGTTCTATTTTTGCACCCTACCTCTGAATACCAAAAATACAGCTTTTTGTGTGAGAAGTAAATGTTGAGCCACTAGCTGCAGAGCCTCATATAAGCCGGTGGTGAGGGCTTGATGGGACATAGACCTCAAATTGTCCTGGCCGTGACTGCGATGATGGGTGATGGTGTTGGGATGTTCTCTCGGCTCACTGCTCTCGTGTTTTCATGCTTTGAAGGGGTGAGGGGGGCTTGCTGTTATTGTCACTGTCTCTGTTCATATCGACATGCTTTATGCACACAGAATCGAACGAGGAACAGATCCACTCTGCAACTATGTGTGTGTGCGCGCATATGTGTTCTTACACAAGCAATTTTGAGCCTGTGCATGTGTGTCAGTTGGACGTTTGGGGACAGACACAATTGAAATTCAGACCAGGCCCTTCACTAACCCCCCCAGCCGTTACAGTCCTGGCCTTGGCTGATTTTGCTGAGTTTCACGTTCCTGTCTGAGATTTATTTTGTCCTACCCTGGCTGGTATTTTACGGTTTAATGACCAGCAATCGCTCCCATCATCAGGGTCAGTTACAATTACAGCCACTTTGCCTCTGCTCAAGCAAATGCAGCTTAGTTTGCTGCCTCTGGGATCCTTTTGGTTTAGAATTCCAGAGCTCACTAAATTTGCTATGACTGTAGATGAGAAATTATAAAGAAAGATTAAAATCCAGATATACTCGCCCCCTGGACATTTTATCCAACTGCTATGCTTGTTTATGTGCTATAAGTATTTGACTTTGAATGTGATCTGTAAAGGAGGGACTCACCACCGGATGACAGGCAGTTGGAACAAAACAGCAGCATCAGCTGTAAAATACCGTCGTGCATCATCACCCTCTATGAATTAAACAGTGCATGTAACACTCTTCTCTCTCTCTCTCAATTGATTGACATTGTTTTCATGTTTGAGCTTGTCGTCAGTGACCACGGCCGTGTATTGATTAGTAAAACTTCCCTACTTAGCCCAAGGTCAGCACAAAATTGGGAATTAAGTTGCAAATGTAGGTGGATTTGGACATATCCTTCCTTTTTTAGTTAACGAACAAATCAGTCTTGAGCATGTTGTTGAGTTGCTCAGTATAATTTTTAAAGGAACATTCTGGCAAGTATTTTTCTGGAAAGCATGGTCATGTGTTGTTCCACACACACACACATTTATCAGCCCAAATTGCTTACACTCTTCCAGTAGCAAAGACTGTCCAAAACTAAACAGGTTTTTCTGATATATCGTCCTGCTGCTCATCACTCCTCACCTGTCTCACCTTCACCACATCAGTTTTCCACTCTTCTTCACCTCTATCTACCGTTTCTCCCGTCTCTTCTCCTCTCCTCTAATCTATCACGTAGTCGCCTCCTCTCCTCTCCGGCATGGCGGGTAACACACACTACAGTTATTTTGACACCAGAGCCAGAATGACAGATAATTTCCTTTAGCAGCATCATTCCAACACATTCACGTTAATTTTGTTTGGGAAGAAACCGGGGGACATGAATAATGAGTTAGCCCCAGCTGGCCCTGTTTCCCTGCTGCAAAAGCCAAGCTTGAGGTTGTAGAAACACTTTACTTTGTATAATTTACTCCGTAAACCTCATGTGCACGAAGTCTTACACACACAGCATGAGGATGCACACATTACCCATGGTGGCCTTGATAGACTCCTATAAGACCCACTGTTACGATTACTATATAGAGTTTCAACACATTTTCATCCTCACGCACTGTAGCGTACATTTATAGCACATATTTCAGATGCACTATCATGTAAAATGAGGAGACTTGTCAGAAAAACAAGTGAGAGCATCTGAGAGCTTGTTTTAAAGGAACAGTCCAATACTTTTTTGTAACGTACCTCCCTGGTGTCAGATGGAAAGATCAATATCAATTTCAACTCTGTGTGTTGAAATTGTGATATACGGGATAGCTACTCTTCTTTTAGACCGTGAGGGGAGTAAGACGGTGCATCCAATAGGTTTCCTCTTTTAAAAGCTTCCTGTTGTCCTCGCCTCCCCCAGGTGGTTTCTCAACCATTTCAAAGCTGACACATCGTCGTTGTGCTCAGGCAGCTCAAAATGGGCGGCTACCAGATTGTGCATCTCTCATTCTGTTATTGCTGTAGTGTGTGTGTGTGTGTGCGCCATGAGAGGTTTTTCCTACATAAGACAGGCCACAGGTTCTTTGTATGAGATGTCGAACATGTACTGCAGGAAATCACATCTTGATATTTCGATCCATATGAGCATTTTTTGTAGGTTCACATTGGCTACAGAGACAGCAGCATGTCGTATCTTTGCCATCCGGTACTGCAGGGAAAGAAGTGGGTGTACATACAGACTACAGTGTATGTCAGATCTCCACCAAACATCTCTTATATTAGTGCGGCGTTTAAAGATCAATGTAGGAAGATCCTTAAACCTTCACTTGAGACTTGGATCAGTATCAGCAATAAGCCAGTGTTTGTCCATGACTGAACTCAGAGGCAAGTGGGAAATATTTGTTGAAGCATTCTCTCTATGTAAGTTGGTCGAAACGTGCTCTTGAGGTATCCTCCTATTCTTTTTTTTTTTGTAGTGACATCTTTAAAAGCTGTGTTCAGTAGCAACCTGCGCAGTAGATACTCTGGAGCTTTAAGGTCGCCACCAGCATGACTCCATAAAGGAGGACACCTCTGCAGGGTGAAGTGGGTAAACAACACAGCCACAGCTGCTGCTTGTGTGTGTATAAAATAGACCATAAAAAATATGTACCACTTTGGTTAGTGCAAATTCATACACACCAAGCCTGAAACAGACCCCAAGTGATATTTAAAGGAGATAAAAGAAAGGGAATGGATAATAATATTTGAATCTACTATGAAATCTGTTTCTCTTTCTGTAAGTGAAGTCAGGGAAATTTATTCAAGTTGCTCATGAAAAAAGTGGATAAATCCCCAGAGGGGCAGCTGCAATTTGCAAACTAAACTAAGCGAAATACCTGTCTTGAGATACTTGTTTTTAAATTTAATTTAATGAATTATTTTTATGAATAAAATCAATATGTACTATTCATTTACAGTATATCACACTTTTAATACATTATCTTAAAAGATAACTCGCATGCTTAACAGGGAACTCCACTAATTTGACATGTCAAAGTTTACTAGTCATGGGGAGTACTACTCAGCCTGTTGGTCTGGAGCAGCTTTGCCATGGCAATGAAAGATGCTATCAAGTTGCATCATGGATAGGACCCAGTGTTTTTGGAGCTTGATATCTGGGCCTCTACTGCTTTCATTTTTACCATTCATCAGTCTCTTTCAATTCCCCCAACTTTAAGGAAGCACAATACTAAATCATTGGGTTACTCTTTTAAGAGACCCACAGAAAGTGTCAGTGGTTAGTCAGACAGCGCTTTGTACTATCAGTAGGTGCAGCACACACCACTATAGTGACTTCATAAATGAATACACATGACTATTCAGCAATGTAATTTCCTCAGGGCCTTTCTATGGAGACCAAGTGACATTTAGGCAGCGGCAAATGGGCGAGAGCAGAGGCCAAGCCAGCCAACATTTGGTGGTAAAAGTGAGGAACTTTCCCATCAGTAAATTAACTAGAAGCTTGGCGCTCTTTTCATTCTGCCGCCGCAAGACCAAGCAGCTCTGTGACGCTAAAGCAGCCATGAATAAACAGCCTGTATTGAACTCTGTATTTTATTATTACTTCCTGCCAGACGTAACTGAATTTGTGGAATGTCATACTTTCATACCTTAAGAGTTTGGCAGCTTTCGACCCTGGAAAACAATAGGGGCACGAGTTGTTTATCGCATAGGTTCTCCATGCATTTCAGTTAGGCGCCTTTAACAGTGTCAGCTGTATCCTTTGCTTTTCCATTCCTTTTAAACTGTTTACCCTTCAGCAAAGTTTCCAATACAGTTTGAGACAGTTGCATTTATTGTAAATCTGACTTGTGTACAAGGCTGACAGAGAAAGAGCTTCTTTTTCCCGTAGGTATCAGTAACCCGGTATGCACATCAGTTGATCCATGAAAACAACGCTGACATGAGGTTTGAAACTGCAAAGATGTGGGTGCCAGAAACCTGACTCTCGTGGGACGCAGGAATATGATTGCATGCTGCCTGTCGCAGGCAATGGTTGTCAGCACAGAGGAGATGGCATCTGCATTCAGGAGCGAGCTTCATTCATCTCTCCCCTCTTTATTTAGCTTCCCAAGCCCAGCAAGCTGGAGGGCTGGATAGGGCTGACTCCTCATCAGCTTTTAACTAGAGGCACAATTGGTTGGCTCATTTGGCAAAGCAAGGCAATTAGAGTGGCCGGGTGAGGAGACAGAAAAGGAAGAGCGAGCGAACAAGAAGAAGACAAAGAGTGGAGAGAAGAGTCTGAGGATGCAGGGAACTGGAGCGGAGTGATTTAAATGGAGCCTGAGGAAGTACATTAAGGTGGGGTTGACATGAGGACAGGTCGCCGAGTATTAGAGGCAGGCGTGAAGAGGTGGAAGCAGTAGGGCTGTAATGATTACATGCTCAGTGTGACGTGAGATGATTCACTTCACTCTCTGCCTTTCGTGTTTGGTTCACTTTAGTGGGCTTTATTAGGAAGCCATTTGAAATGCGTTGCCAAAGTAAGCTGAAAAATTACTGATAATGATCAAGAAAGAAAGACTGAGGATAACAACGATGACGATCATGGTAACATAAGTTGTGATGGTACAAAAGTAAACTATCGTATGGACATATATTTTTTCTTTCATGATATTTTCTTTTGCCTCTCTTCGGTCCTGTCGGATTTAGTTGATGTCCCACTGACTGACCCTGCTGTGACAGCAGACTACCTAGTGAGCAGCTACTTTGATAATAATTCCTCCTGTGCTTTTATACTAAGAACACTTTCTATTTCTGAATTTCTGCTTCTGTTGCCATCATATTGGCAGTACCTCCATTTCTGGTCACGCAGCCAGTGTCCTTTCCAAAGCCGTCACCACACTCTCAGTCCATCTGTATACTGTCAAGGTCCTTTTGTTTTTTTCATTTTCTGGTCAGACAGTTTTATAATGGTGCAAAGTCAGGGTTAATTATTTTGGTATGGCTTAAGAGTTTGGTATGGTATCAAACAATGTCTTTTGGTATTAGTAGGTTTCGTTGTCTGCATCACTTGCTGCAGGAAATGGCACTCAGGGAACACGTGTTTTTAGGAATAACTTTGCTGCCTAGGATCACTTGCTGAAAAAAATGAAAAGAAAACTTGTAAGCAGAACTGGCAAGTCTCAAGTCGACTGAGACAAGTCCAAGTCAGCTGTCAGGTCAAGTCTTCAGTCCTTGAAGGCAAGTCCCGATCAAGGCATAAGTCACTTCATGATCAAATTACAAGCCTCAAGTCCTCATTTTTTGGCTTAAGGCTGATGTCTGACTTTTAAGTCTACAGCTCTGGCTGTAAGAGAAGTCAAAATGTGACTCACAGCAAGTTTGTAAAACTAAAGTCCAGTCTTGGCCTCTTGACGATACTTCTCGAGTCTCTGATAAAGGCAGAATCACTAGATCTAGGATGTTGTTTCACCACTTTCCCTCTTATACTGTCTTAAAGCTTTACATTAGATCCCTGTTGATCCATCAGAAACACAAGAAAAATCATGATGCTTATAAACACAAGTACAACTAATTAAGCATCGGCTAAAATGTTGACTTCATTGCATAGAACTAATGCTAGAATATCTCCCTCTCTGCTTTTTTAAGCTGTCTCCCAGCGAGCAGACGGCTGCATCTCATCTACAGGTGGCAGCCATGTTATGGAGCTTAAAATGGCCTAAAATACATTAAAGGAGAGACTGTTGGAACTGTTGCTCCATTTTCTGTCTTTTAGAAAGATGGCCTTACATTTCATGTGGTTTGTATGAAACATTAATGTTGTAGGAGCCGGTCAGAACAGGCTGTGAACAAATAGCAACGCCACTTCAAGCCACATTTACTTGAAAGGCCGTGTTTTAGGGTGGTGATCTGTACTAACTATTCCAACCATGTGCTATACCTACATTCTTTTTCCGTTAATCTTGATTTGTGAATGTAAATACCGAGACGATTGTTAGCAAGAATACATCCAGATTTCTGACGTGACCCAGATCAAGGGAAATATCTTTCTTCAATGGTTCTCTTGTGATCACTCCTTTGCTATTCTTCATACTTTGTATATTCAGTATGCAGAGGGGAGAATCTGATATTTCATTGCTTTTCAAAAGTGCTCAACCTGACATTTATATCTTCTTGAAATTAATCTGGCATTATTGTTTCTGCTCTTTGGTGAAAGGGCAGAGAAACGAGAGTGCACACAAAGATGGATGGAGATTATATATGTTATATAAACAGCACAAAAAAATATCATTTTCATTGGAACTAACTGCCACAGGCAAGCAGCCCCTTCATGTCTTTCAGCTGTCAACAGCAGCTACAGAATTGTTTTACTCAGTTAAGATAGCTGTATGGGACAGTGAGATGGAACATCCCGATTGAGTGGAGGCTCAGGAAATACCGATACTTATGCTACATGTAGGATTTTAATCAATAAATCAATAGCAACATTTAGGTTGAGACATTTGTGTAATTATTGCAAACACCCAAGTCCATTGCTGAGTACATTGGCAGTCTCTACTCTGTATTTTATGCTTTTGTGCCACCAGGTCAGGTTTGGTGGGAAGTCTGCTCGATTGCTTTTAGGCAGAGAGAGAAAGAGAGAGAGAGATTGATTTGAGGCACCAAGGAAAATGGTGCTGTTCTTTCACTGCAAACTGAGGTAAATTTATCAGTTTTTCACAACGGCAGAAGGCGGAAGGAGCTAAAGGCCAATGGAGAAACCATTTCCAACATTTAGCCTCTTCAGTAAAGACAAAGAGGAAGCCTCAGAGCAATGAAGGCAAAGAGGGAGAGAGATGTGTCTGTGAATGGAAGCAACAGGGTTTATGGAAAATGGAGACTTCATTTTGAGGAATAATGGTCTTTTTTCACATTCACCTAGTAAAAAAGTAACATAGATGCACCTTTCTGTACAGTTTTTTCATTGTTTGTAATTTAGAGCTCAGTAACTTGTACCCTGCTGTTTCAGGTGTGTTACATTTGTAATTTGTGTATGTAATTATGTACAATTTATTTTACTATACTAGAGCATCTTGCATCAAAAGTGTCCTTTGAGATTAATATAGTTAGCTTATTTTATCTCATCACTGTTACTCTTGTTTGTAGCAGTTTTTTAAAATGTGTTACCAAATGCTCTTGAGTTTAGGGCACTCAGTAATACACTGCTGTTAATAAATTCCTAAATAGTGAAGCCAAAGCAACATAAAGATTAAACAAGTGAGTTTGCGTCCAGGAGGTTGGTGGTTGGGGTGTGTGAACTCATTCAACTCCCTGCCCTTGGGCAAAGCAATAACACTCAACTACTTCAGCAGAGCTGTCTGTGGGTATACTTGGAAGATGCTTGTGGATAGTAGTGGAGGGCTGTTTGTACTGAGTAACTGCTTGTGTGATGGTACAGTAAGTGTGCTCTGACTTAATTTACTATAAAAAGACCAAAAATAGATTTTTTTACACCTGGAGTTGTGTCTGTTGGGGAGCTAAAGGCCTTTTGTAGCATAAATCTTTCCCGTATCTTCATCGCATCAATCTAGCTAGCATCTAGACAATTTGATCATTATGCATGATTCCTGATAACGAAATGCACAGGAGAGGAAAGTATGGTGCCTTTTTTAGAGATAGCGGTACACAATCACACTATTTGCATTTTAATGAGATGCCCACGGGGAGTGATCCAAAGCAGCCTGTGTACTGTATGTGGGAAGTGCTTTGTCCCTAATTGACTTTAGAAGTTAGAAGTTATGGATTGATGCTAACCTCCCAACAATCCAAGAAACTAATTTCCCAGCAGCAGCAGCAGTAGATGTGATCTTGTATAGCCAGGCCTCTCCATGTAAAACGTACTTTCTCCAAGTGCTTAGTTATGACTGTAGTATTTATATATTTACTTTGTATATGCAGAAAGTGAAGATTGTATTCCTCCAACTGAGTACGCTGTAGGAGGTACGCTGTAACTTCCCACTGTGGGCGTCAATAACACATGAGAATTTCTCCGGCTGTGGTCGACTACCGGCATGAATGACATAAAAATAATATGCCTGTTGTTTACTTTTAAATGTATATTAAAGTAATAATGGTTAAAAATTTGACTTTTCAAAGGGTAATCTTTGAATGCACTCAGGGTTTCTTCTTAGTTTAACAGCCATCTCTTTGGCAATAGTTATGGTTCAAAGTTTCTTTGAGTCCCATGTGAGCTGTAATTGCAACTGCTGCATTGCTTTTCACAGCTTTATTATAGCAAACAGGGATTCAGTTCAAGGTTGGATGGATGAAAAGCTAGACATCTCTGTCTATTCCAGTTCTGTTATTTTTCTTTTACTTATTTATCATCCACCTGCCACTGCCTTCTAGAAGTCTAATATCAGTTTGGAGTATTTAATGAAAGTGAGGAATGGAGTGAGGATTCAATATTTTGCAGTTTTTTCTAACTATTGTTTGCACGTGTCTGTTGGTCCACGTGGATATTGTCCACTGAGGGTTGACTTGGTAAAGCCAGGGTAAAGGTGGTGTCCTGGCCACCAGATTATTTTAGTTTAAAGTTTGCACATTACCTGATGAAAAAGAGCAAAGACAGTTCAGACAGCAGTCTGTAAAGAGGACATGCCGCCTGTTTGCTAATGATGTAGTGGAACTGCATGTCAAGAAGGCAGTATGGGATGAAACGCTGTTTCACACTGTTGTCAGTTGTTAGGTTCATTTTTTCTCTCTTTTGATTTTTCAGGTATTCTGAATCATATCTCGAAAATGCTGCAGGGTAGTTTTCATCCATTCCACACCTCACCTTACATTTGCCTCAATCAATTTTTCCAAATCTTTGTGTTCCTTTAGGCATGCTGCATTTGAACCAAATAAATGGCAAGCCTGATTAAACTGCATGATCAGGAGTGCATTTTTTAAGGGCAATGACTGGTAGCTTTGACCGTAAGAAGGAAAGCAGAAACCTTTAGATTTTCTGTCAAGGTCAGACGCCAGTTTGTTATGATGCTGAATAACAAATATGTCCCGGAATCTTTTTAGATGGCTGACTACATATTGCAAAAGCCAAGGATTTTATTTACTGTCCATGAACCTTTTCTGAAACTCTGGTTTTGGCTATAGAAGTAGCAAAAAATAAAAATGTCTCATATGTACCTTTTGGTTTGGTCCTTTGGTTCAGGATTAGGAATGTAGTCCTGTTAGTGCAGTGGGCAAACTGAATGACATCCTGGTCCCATGGCAATACTAAATTCCTTGAAGTAATAAGGGTCCCATACGGAGAACAGAGAGATGTCAATTCAGTAAGGGCTAGTAGAAAGTCAGTGCTGGATAAACCTTTGGTGAAGTTGTAATCAAGGGCATACATGACATGTAGAGTCTCTGAGATGGACCTTTATGCAGTCTGTGGGATGTTATGGAAGAGACAAGAAATTTACGAGGCTTTAAAAGAAACCAACAGATGCAGATGTATCCTCTGCCAGGAAGCTACTTCCACAGACTACCGGTCTACCTGGAGGCAGGCCAGCATACACTTTTTGGCAGATAATGACAGCTATACGGGCATGTGATTTTTTTGTAATGTCACCTTTCTCAAACTACCACTTCAAGGTGTCTTCCATTTTCATTTTAAACTCCATGTGGAGAGACGCCTACAACGTTTCACTCATCTCCTTGAGCATTCCCCTCTTCTGTTCTGTTCAGAGCGCAGGCAGCTCTGCATAAGCTCAAAGAGTCTCGATGACGTTCAGGTGCAGCGTCTCTCCGTCTTGGGCAGATTATTGGCTACTTTAGACTGTATATTCATGCTTCTTTCTTGAGGGATGTCTCTCTTTCTACCAATTTGACATACAGTAGGTGTGCAGGGAGGAATTCCTGTGCCTAGGGGAAATAAAGGCGGATTTGCATTTGAAAGAGCTAGATCTGCAAGGTAAGGGTATGTCAGATAGCTCAGAGCTGTTCTCAGGTGTATTGCTGTCATTTGTTGCAGGATAATTGACATCATTCAGAGGGCTGCTGCCAGCACTATGTCGGAGGAGTTCTGTTTGCCTCAGATTACCGAAGATGTTTTGAAAATCGATTGTAGGAAAGGCACGAGAAAGCTGGCTGCCTATTGCTGTGTGAATCAGAGATGGATGGTTTCACTTGGCTGTAGGTTGAGCCGCAGGTCCAGTAAGGTTCTGTGGTGGTCCTTCTTGCTGTCTGCTTTTCATCCCGCCTGCAACATGACCTGTCTGGGACACTGATCATCTAACAGAGTTACCTTTCTCTGAGATGCACTACTTGAAAGAGTGCCACAGAGTGTGAAGTAACTTTAAAGGCCCAGTCCACAATTGGTTTAGAGCACCCTCTCCGCCCCAACAGTCACATCGTGTGAGTTTGTTTTTTGGTTTATTTGTATCCTCAGCTTCTGCATCACGGGAGCTTTTCTTCCTGGACTCCATATAGAATATGCTTATTCTACATTGTCACTTACTGTACATGGTATCAACCTAAACTTTAGAGATGGCTTGGCTTGGATTTCTCCTTCAAAGACTGATAATTCGTCCAGAACACTTGAGGACATCTTTCAGATAATATACTCATTGAGAATGCAGCTACAGTTCACTTTCCATCATGTCCAGATATCCTCCTAATGTCTTCAGTTCAAGAGACATTTTAAATTTTGAATGGCCTAAGTTGGCCCAAATTACAGGTAGTTAACTTTTTGGTGCTGGACGTCCTTCAGTGTGACTTTAAAATCCATAGCTGTCAAGGATTGCAAACTTTTAATGTGTGTTCTTTGCGCAGTTTAACCATGCAATATCAAAAAGGCAAAGGGGAGCTTGATTATTTGAACAAATTTACTGCAAATGAGAGATGAGAGGGTCTGTTGTCTTTTTCTCTTTAACAGTTTTATAAATTATTCTTAGGCCACATTTCTTCTGACATGGATGCATTTTCTCTTCGGCTTTTCCCATGATGTGTAGAACGTCAGGTGAATATATTGTGTTTTAATTTATTTTGATGGCATAAGTATATATTTGTCAGCGCTCTGCTACAGTGCCTTTTTTGATACTACCACCAGGTGGCACCAAAGTCAGAAATTTTCAATCCCCACACTAAATGACTTTAAAGAGTAGCATGTTTTGGTTCATATCCAGTCAAGTAGCATGCCACGTAAAACTAAGTGTGTGGGCTACCGTCTTCACACATGATCATTTAAGGCTGCAGCTGATGATTATTTTCATTATTTGTTAATATCGGTTTTTGGATCAGTTAATTAATTGTTTTGGCTGTAAAATATAAAGATAAAATGTATCTATATAATAATATATAATATAATCAGAAATGCCAATTGTTAGTTCTCACAGCCCTCTTACAAATGCTTATTTTGTCAAAACAACATATAAACAACTCATACTTATATTTCAGTTACGAATGATAATAAATAAATAATACTTTTTAAAATCTAATAATCCATTAATCAGCACCGTCCCATTTGTTTTACAGTGATCATACTGTGTATGTCTTAAAGTTAGTGTGGCAACCTGTAACACATGTATTTTTATTTATTTCAAAAAAAGTTAAATCCATGTACAGTATGATCATTTCAAAGTTTTTTGTGACATGAAGCTGCGGGCCATGCCTTTGTGATTTTTTATTTATTTCTTGTGGAGGCATCATTTCTATTACTGTGTGTGTGTGTGTGTGTGTGTGTGTGTGTGTTTCCCCACACAGGGATGGCATTTCTTTTACACTGGCTTCTGTGTGGGTGAGGATCCCCAGAGAGAGCTAGTTTTACTCTGAGCTGTCCAATTTGAAATAGAAGTTCCTCAGGGGAAAAGTTGAGAACATCAGGAGCGGTGACGCCACCCCCTGCTTGAAAAGATCTTTGAATTTAATCTCCTATTTTCGGTTTCTTGAAGGGAAGCTCAGTTACCCACTTTCACTATATTGTAATCACTGCTGTTCACAAGCGGCAGCCTCGCTATCTCGTGCTCCGATGAGTAGTGGCAACTCATACTTTTGCTTGATCACCTAGCTGGTGCTGTACACTGAAAGCTAACAGTCGTCTATTGCACCCTGAACTTCGAATATCTACCCTGAACCCTTGCTGAAATATTATTATAATCACTATGTATGCATAGTGATTTGAACTCTGAAAATGTCAGCAACTAGGTTGCAGCACGGCCCCAATTTTCCTCCCCTCTGCATCTGTTGGCAGGTCTGAGCTCCACTCGCCTTATCAAATAAATTGGACAGTGGCTATTTCCCCGATTGCCTCCTCAGAAAGGTTCTGGCTCACCCGAGGGTCTTCTGCTCATGGCTCTTGCTGATGGGAAAACTACTTAGAATAATTGTCCTCCAAAGGGACGCCTTCCCAGCCAATGCTGTCGCCTCCATGCTGCTGCATGGCATCCTGTGTGTGTGTGTGACTGAGAGGGATAGACACACAAAGGGAGTAAAAAAAGGGGATACTACCTCTAAGGTTATGTGTCAGGATTTGTGTTCAACGTGTTCACTTCTGGCACTGCCTTGTTATTGGAACACTGAAAGGCCAGGTTAGATTTATTTTATAGTGCAGCAAGTGAAAATTTTTTTTTTACCTTGACAGCAGTAACAAAATGTTGTTGTTTTTACTTTGATCTATACATTAGAAGATGTAAATGGAGGGAATGTGGAGAGGTTCATACAATATGTATGAATGATGCCTTTTGACTACAATCCACTGATGTAATCTGCAGTTCGTTGGTGTCTGGTGATCGGTGTGTGTTTTTGGCTTTATATTTTAAACATAACTGCTCCAATGATGCAAGTAAATCTGAAGATTTGCGTTGATGTTACCTACTGCCCCACAAAGGGCTCTCCACCACATTTACACATAAAGATGAGTTTATTCATCATCGCTGTGAAAACAGTATAATGTCTTCTGTGGCTCTGGAGGGAGGTCCCCAAAGGCTGGAAAAATAACCCTACTGATGTCATCGGGATTATCTCAGCTCAGGCTTGAGGCTTTTTTTTAGCCACACCAGCGGCATGGCTCTATGGATGACTCTGTCAGTCTGTCGGTGTGCCGCTTTGGTACAATCTGAGTAATATATATATGCATACAATAACTATTGGATGGATGACCACACACATTCATGGTCCCCAAAGGATGAATCCTAATGAATTTGGTGATCCCCTTGCTTTTCCTACAGTGAAACCAGCAGGTCAAAGTTTTCATTTACACAGTAAAATATCTCAACATCTACTGGATGGATTGGCACCAAATTTTGTAACCATTCATAATTCACCAACGAATACTAATGATTTTGGTGATCTCCCGATCTTTTCTCTAGCGCCACCATGAGATTGACATTTGCGGTTCGCAGTGAAATACCTCCGCAACTATTCGATGGCTTGCCATGAAATTTGGTTCAGATATTAATGCATTTATCAACCATAAATGCCAAATATTCACTGGTTCCAGCTTCTGAAATGTGTGAATTTGCTGCTTGTCTCTGTTTTATTTGATTATGAATTAAATATTTTTGGGTTCTGGACTTTTCGTCAGAAGCAAGACATCCCCTCGAACTTGACGTGCAGTTTTCCCTATTTTCTGACATTATACGGACCAAATGATGGATCGGTTAGTCAAAAAATAATGAACACATTAATTGATAAAGAAAATAATAGTTAGTTGCAGCCCTAATATACTGTATGTAGTTAATTCACCATTGTGATGTAACTAGAAGCAAATACAAAAGGTCTTTACAAGGCATTTAAAGGCACGGGAGGACATCAATAGAAGTTGGTCAATCAGCTTAATTAAATGTGCAATTCGAAGGCTTTTCTCTTGTGTTTGGTTCAGCTGCATTCTCACTTCAGACACATCCCTCTGAGGTCAAATTAATCATGGTTTAAGTCTAATACGTTTTACTTCCAGACAGCCTGAGCACTATAGACAGTACGTCTGCCAAGGTCACATCTAGTCAAAACATGAATTGGTGTTATCACACACAGAGCTTGAAGCAACATGTTGGCCAGTAGCAGGTAGATAAAACGGCTACAGGGGCAGTACAGTAATGCTGTGATATCGGATCATGCAGTCCCATCTGTTCTGCTCCATCATATGACAGCCCATATGTTCAAACTCTATCAAAGTAAATTCTGAATCAATCAATTCATACATTTCACTGGAATGAATAAACACTTTGTTCATTTTGTTTTTGTCATTGTTCTGCATTGAAGAGTAATTTGCTTCAGACTAGACTGTGAGTTAGTTAATCACTGCTGGATGAAGGGCGTTGCTGTACAGCCGTTGCAGCTTTTGTATTTGTAGTATGAATCAATCTGAATCTTCTGGACAGTCGTGCGTGTTGTGACCAGTTCAAACACATATCTCTATCTCTGAGACAGAACGAGAGTCTTGATGCTGTGCCGTGTCTTGGTTTCACATGTCTCTCTCATTTGCATTTGTTTATCAGGGGGAAAAGTGTGCAAAGATATACGCCTTCTCCCAAATCACAGGTTGAAAATCAGCGGTGACAAATGCTACAAACGATTGCCCACACTGCCTATGGTCCATATGCACAGATTGCACACAGCAGCTTGAAATTGCCTGAGGGCGACCCTGTTAAGGGAAAACCCACCAAAAGACCCACAACACCCTTTTCATCTGCTGCGGAGACAAACAGCCGCTGTTTTAAGGCCTGTAATTGAGTTTTGCAGTAAGAAGCCAGAATCCAGTCAAAGCAAGTAGGAACACGACTGAGATTTAAACTTCTAACTTAAGAAGAAAAAGCTGAGCCTCTTAAAACCCTCTCCTGTACACTGTAATTATATTGTCTAGATCTTTTCCATAGCAACAGACATCACAGGAGTCGACACAGAGAGATCTTCTCCATGGCTGCAAATATTTGTTTAGTCTACAAAAACATTATGCTTTTCTTTTTCATTTTCAAAACCTTGCAATTTCCTGTCTTGCGGGTCCTCTGTTACAGTGTCTAAATGTAGCCATATTAGATCAGTAGTTTTAAACGTCTATCCATGCAGCTCCAGAAAAGCTACTCATCAGAACAACTAAATGATTTTCTCTGCTTTCCACTCCTTTTTTCTCCTCCAGTGAATTGTCAGATTAGGCCAAAATCTGACTACTGGGCCATACTGAGCTTCACATTGTTGCCTCTTTTTTTATTCCAGTCAGAAATGACTGAATTACTGGATCTACTGATAATGTCCCAGTTGGCCGAGCCCTCTCGCATGGCCTGGCAGCTCTGTTTACTGTTAGATGGGCGTTCTACGGTCTGACTCTCATAATGAGCATTAGGTCTTTTTGCAGCATTGTGCATCACTCTGCCAAGTGAACATCTGTGGCGATGGCTGCTCCGGTCTTCATGACTGACAATGTTGCGCAGCCTCCATATTGACATTGACACCTCTCTTGTCTCAGGGCCGTAATGATGAGCACATTGCATGAGGGTTTTTTTTTTCGCTGAGGCCAAGCATTACTAATCTGTGTGCTCATGTTGAAGTTAGTGAGGCTGTTATGGGATCTTAGGGACCCATGAGGTGCTAGAATTGTCATCATGCATACAGAATAGAAATGGAATTGTGGAGCTGCAAAAAAAAAAGAACACTTTTTCTCAAGTGGTAGGCATCAAGTTCTTCAAGTTTTGTCTGTCATTTGTGCTAAGCGCTCGTTACAGCAGTATCTCTGCACTGCATTTCCCAGAAACTGTCACCTGTCAGACTTGTCGAAATGTCACAGCACTGTGGCAATTAATCTGACATCTTTATTTTTGCATTTGTAATTGATCATCTTTGCTTTCTATACAGTACTTTTGGGGTCTTCTGTTGAGCCATGTTGACTTTCACTCTAACTACTACACAGTCTTTATCCCAAATAAACTGTGAATGAAAAATGCATTATTTCATGTGGACCAGAAGGGGCCCTAGCAGAGTGTTGGGAGGAGCTGCAAACCCCGAGATTTTTGACGTGACCCCCACAGCCACACACACGCACACCACATAAATCTTTTCTTCTAACGTCTCTCTGGCAGACCAGGAAACACAAAACTCAGAGAGGTTCCCTCCTCTGTCAGTCTTTCCATGCTCTCTGGTTGGCTGATCAGGCTGCACAAAACTCGGTTTTGGTCGTCAGCTCTGGCTCATCTCCACCACTGGAACGAAGTAATGCAAGGAAAGTAGTGTAGGCGGATTTAGATGTGCTAGTCAAACATTATAAGGATATCTTTTGCCCAGACTGAGTTTTTGGCACCCTCAGAGGAAATTCTAGTAAAAGGATTCTAGGATGACCTGGGCAAGGAAGAGCCCACGGAAGTCTGCCTTCATACATAACATTACCCGAACCGTGCACATTTTAGCTCTTGTTGTAAACATGGAGTGTCTTGAATATTTGCCTGAAATATAAATTTATAATTTGATTAAAACGGGACCAAGCTATTTTACATCTTATAATGTGAGCCTTGGTGGATATTTGGAAAATGATTGTTCTATTTAGAAGACATGGAGGTTTAAAGTAGGCGACACTCTCTTGAACTTGTGTTGGTTTGCCTCTTTTAGTTCTTAATGGTGAAACAAGTCGTGCCAAATCAGTAATGAAATCTGTTTTGCTGCCGTGGTTTCACCTGCTTATAGTTTCTTTCATCAGTTGTCACATGCATTCATAGAGTTTAGAGGATGTTGTATTTTTCTGTGTGAATGTTTTTTTCCATGCACAGGTAGAGTATATCTACCTTTGTATCTTTACAATTATTCAGAAAAGCTCTATTTAAAACTAGAATGCTTTCTGACCGTGAACCTGGACGCAGTTATACATTGGATGTAAACAATGTTTACAGTCCTCCATTTAAATTTTTCCCTGTTTTTATGGCAGTTGAGAAATGATTTAGTATTTGTTTTCAAATGTGAGGTCGATTGAATGGTTCAGTGAAGTTCTGAAAACCAGCCGCAAACCTTTTCTGCCTTTAAAGTAGTCCCTATAAACATAACATAACATGCTGAAGCTGAAACACCATGCACAGCAGAGTATGTAATTGAATCACATGTCATTGGATACATAAAAGCACCACATCCACGACTGGCCAAGGACAAATAAAAATCTGCACTTACTTTGAATTATACATATCTTCATGGCACGGATTTTGTTGTGTCTGCAGTAGCACAAGTGGCGAAGTTGTCTGTAAAGTGCCCCCTCAGAGGAACTAATGGAGCTTCTGCCTACAGATGAGTGGGGAAAAAGACTTTGCTGGCCAAATTTAGCTGTTGGGGAGAGGCCCCGTTTTTGCTGCAATGCAAAAGGGAGTGCAGCTAATGCCTCTGAGACATTCAAGTGCTGACAATTTAGGTGTTTATTTACTTTTCTGTCTTCATCTGTGCATCACTAAAGGGACAACCGTGAAGCCTGACTCCATCCATCAGGGTTTCGCTCACCGATGGGGGCGCAGCAAGTGCTCTGTGGGCTGTTGTCACCGCCATCCGCGATCAAATGTTTGTTTATGACGTCCCACTCGGCAGCATAACATGCCACTAGTGAATGCCAAATACCAATCCAATCTGTCTGGGGCTGGCAGACAGAGAGGAAGGTCTTGGTTGTTTCATGTGATAATTTCACAAGGGTATTGTAGTCAGGCCCTGATGAGGTGCACAAACCAGAGTGGGGAGTTGTATTCGGTGGACCTCAGAAAAGAGAAGGAAATCGAGGGAATGGTCAGGCAAAAATCAAGTTCTCATCAAAATCAAGATTTTGTTGGTGTGCTGGCAAAGCTTTAGATCTAGTTTGACCTTTCATGGTGAGTGGAGGGAAGGGTTGTAATTAGTAACTAATATTCACCCCAAGGGGAAGGACATTTTTAATGATTCTGGCATTAGTTGTCTTGTACAAGCGTTGTAAAGATGTCCTAAATTAATTGGCAACAATGACAAAAGGCACTTTCTCTTATCCTAAAATATCTGACATTTTACAGCTTGAAGTTATATCCATCATCAGTCATCAGTGTTATTAGTTTCTGACAGAAATACAGTGCTTTTTAGCTTATTTAATGGATAATTCTGGTTTATTACATTGTGGGTCTTATTTTTGTAGTTTTGGCCATAATGTCTATTTCAAACTAAAAAGTAGTCAGACTTACAATGTTATCATTAGGAATGATGGACAAAACTACAAAAATAAGTACTAAACCGGATTTATTCTTTAACAGAGCACCACAGCACCACATTGAGTTCAATTTGCATTTCAGCTACAATTTGCATGAAATCTCAGCAATATAAGAAATTATAAATAATCCTCTCTATGTGGAATCATTTGTCATGACATTTTTTGGAACATCTTGCAATATCTTTCAGTAATGATTTTTAATTTGGTATGATGAAAGCATTACAGGCTGGGTTTAAAAAGCACTGCTTTTATGTTTGGTGTTCAGAAAATGTTTCATCATTGTAGGGTTATTTACAAAGCTAATGGTGAAGTGAGAGGAGAGCCGGACCAGATGATTTTAAGTCTTTTGACAGGGCATGGCTACAGTAAACCCAGCTATGTATGGAGCTTGCACTGGTTTACTACACACCAATCCTTTGGCATAAATCCCTTATTTTTCCTTACTTTTTCTTTTTAATTCTTTATGTTTGAGAAATGGCAACATCACACATCACCAATGATTTATTCCTATTGATGTATACTTTTACACACTTAGAGTGGTGGGGAGGAGATAAGTGTGAACCAAGGCCTAGTTTACGTGAAACTGCAGCTATTCATCATGACTTGGTCTTCAGAGTAAGAAGGCCTGAGCTTTATAAGGTGAGTGCGGTAGGGGCATCTCTGTAGTTCAAAGGCAAAGAGAGAAAATGTTTGAAAGCCAGCCGGTGGTTAATCCAGTGGAAAAAAGTCCTCCCCTAGTGCATCTCTGTCACACATGTTTGGGCAGCCTGCGAATGTGATGAAGAAACAGAAAGATAATGCCCATGTTCAGGCATGTAGCGTCACAATATACTTAATTTTCTGCTTCTATGCTCCCTAAGGCCTTCTGAAGATATTCCCTCGCAGTAAGCCATAAACCATAACATCAGCTATTAGATACTTACTTTAAGGGGCAGGGCAGTAGTACGGTTTTTACCACGTTGTATCAGTATCTGCTGGCTTTGATGGGTTTATTGATCAATGCCAGGGATTCAAAGATGACTTCATCAGATGCTCAGATTCCTGGCTTTTAAAAATCTAGGTTTGAAAAGATAACGCTGGTGATATTCTGTTTGTTATTAATGTCAACACGTCCCATGAAATGATCAAAACCATCAATGAGTTGATCCTACAAACAATCCTACAACAAGGGTGGATGGGGTGACACGTTGCTGCCTCTGAAAATCAAATGCGCCAAATGTGTATTAATCCTACTGTTTGAGTAAAGAGCTCTTTGCCATAGTGCCCAGCTGTTTCAAGAAATTACTGAGCCTTTTTTAAAAAAAATGAAACTACATATTTGTGACCTGTTTTTAAAGGTTTACATCTTTAGTGAGAAATGTAGAACAACGTCAGCCTTACCCTTTAAAAACTCTGTTTCATTGTCTTGTCTTGGAACAAACACAATGAGCAGAATTTTAAAATTTGAATAGCCCCCCTTATTCCCTCCAGCCATAACCATCACCTACAAGCATTTTCAAAAGCTCAAAAATGGAGGACAGAGCTGTCCAGGAGCAACTGGCGCCATAAAAACTCCCAACTTTGAGGTTAAAAAGCATCTCCAGACTAAAAGAGAGTGACAAAGCAGTTTTATAATTGCAGTGTTTAGCATGGCACTGTAATATCTTACCTCAGCATTAGATGTTTTTGTTGGATGTCTGCTATAATTATCTGGCTTACTCATCTCTTCTGTTAGAATGGACTTTATTGTTAGTATTAATTACAGAGCGCTGTTAGCTGGAACAAAGCGCTGCTGATGTTACTTGAAAAACCAAGAAGTTATGGTTGGAACTTGGTTGCTTTGTAAGGACGTTTTGGGTGTTAATAGCTAGGAATGTTGTTAACTATGCCACACTTTGTAGAAGCCATATTTATCACCACACTGCATTGCTCATTTTCACCTACAAGAAATAAATCAGTTCAGCATTTCCAAACCAGCAGCTGCAGTTTCAAATTTGTAATCTGCTCTGTGATATTTCCCCAGCTTCTCATATTCTAATTTTCAGAGCCTCCCATTAAAAAGTCTGTCCCTGGCAGGTTTGTCCCTCCCGTCTGGCTTTCCAGCTGTACGTCGCTGTGCTGCTGTCGAGAAAACCTCAAAGCTGTTAACTTGTGGAGATAAACACCACAGATATCAAAGCGCTTGAGATGATTGATAAGATTGCTACTTGTGATCCATGGGTGAAGCCATGTTTGTCACTCGAGGGTTGCCGTCTACTGCAAGGAGACCATTACAGTGCCAGGGAAATTTGTAAGTGGTTATTGATGTTTTTGGGAGGAACAAGTTGGATGAAAGTCCCTGCACCAGACCATGATAGAAAATGTTCTTACTGGGGAAACTTCACAGTTTAGTGTCCAGTTTCACATTTTCCTCTAAAGGGCTATCCAGCGGTGAAATGGTTGTACAGCTGTGTTTTGATAGGCAGCCACTGGTCGGTTCCAGCTAGCAAAAAAGCCTAGGGCCTGGAAGTATACTCATAATTAAATCATATTTAGCGTGTTGTGAAACTGCTGAATACAGCGCTGTTGGCAAATACCTGCAAACTCACTGCAACCTGTGCTGTGCTAAACATTTGAGCCCGCCCATATACACTGGGACATTTAAAGACAGCAGGTTTTTATTTGTCTCAAACTGGCCATTTTACAGTTATTTTTAATATTTTCACATTTGAACACATTAGATTTTACTTGGTGCACATCAATAAACCTCAACAAGGAAAGCATAACTTGAATTTATTGCATCCAATCATAATTTTTTAGAATGCTCCCTTAACATTGCCTCAGACTCTCAGTAAATATCCTAATCCAAAAATGAATTTGGGTCAGTGCGCTCTCCTCTAAAGAGAAACAAGTGATACCCAACATATTGCTGGGCACAAGGGGGTTGTTCAAGCCCTCAACAGTGGGCATCTTTCCAGACTCTGCAAGCCTGTCCTGTGACATCATTAAGGCATATGCCACACTGGTGGTGAATGTGAGCATCAAAACACACACCCTTATGTAAGCTTACAAAGCGTTTTCGAACACGTCAGCCTTCAACCACATGCATCACCCCGCGTCAGGATATGGCACCGTCCTACATCCCAGCGTCCAAGTGGCAATTTTACCGTGTTTGCTCCTTCAGTCAGCACATCCCAGCTACTGTACCCTGACTTCTGATGTGAGCCAAGCTTGTCAAATGCCCCTTTTGTAAGGAACATTCAGGTTACTCCTACAAAGTATGCATATGTAGTCTGGACTATTAACATTTTATTTCATTGTGGAGATTTAAAGCGATTAAAGTCTAAAAATGCATTTTTCACTGTCAGTCTCATTATGCCGTGGAAAAATTCCAGTTTTGTGACTGCTCTGCCTGTGGGGACGTTCTCTTCAAATGTGTTCAATAAATACTCTTTAAAAAGGGTCATTAAGGAAAAATTAAAGACTTGGGAGCTATGATTTGATTTAATCCTGGTTTGCATATTTTATTTATTAACAGCAGCCAGTTGGATTAAATTACAGTGTGTGGCATGGCACTTGACATGATTTCTGGCAGCAAGTGTCATAAATGGGTCATGAGGACATGGGCCTCTGTGCCCAGTGGACGAGCAATCCAAACTCTTGAGTACAAGCACACCATGGAGGCACAGCAAGCTGCAAAGAAAAGACGTGGAAGCTGTAATTAGGGCAAAGACCATGCAAAATAATGAAGAGAGGGTTTTGTTGAGTAAATGTGTATATAGTGTCTTTAACGCCCATTTTATGTCCGTGTCATCTTTGCTGAACAGTTAAACATGCAAGTATGGGATGAGTTTTTTCTTCCAAACTCTGCACGTGCTGAAAAATAGGTGTTGAAGGTGAAAGTACAGAATCACAGCAGCTGATGAAGTCATTCTGGCGTTATCACTGACTGATCGCACCGTGTTGTGGTGTTGGATGTCGTGCTGTCGGACAGTGCTTATTTCACCGCTAAATACGAGACTAAATTTGATAACCCCAGGGAGAACAAACAGGCAGTTCAGAAATCTGGCCTGAAATGTGTTGACCAAAAGCCCTCCTGTTTAGCAGTCCGTCAGCCAACTCAGAGTCTAATAGGTGTTGCCATGGCAGAAGGCATCTGTGTGGAATGAGTAAGTAATAGCTCTGTCTTAGCTGAAGTGGCTCACACTTGCCTCTCCACTTTTCCTGTGTAGCAGCAAGCAGTAGCAGCAGTAGCAGCAGCAGCAGCAGCAGCAGCAGCAGCAGGGCTCACAGAAATTCTGAGAATTTGGGCGTGTGTTATTGCTGGTTACTGCTGTACAGCTTTTCCATTTGCAGTGCCCTTTCATTAATCAGTATTAACACTTTTCAGTGGGGAGCCCGGTTCATGTGGTGCTCCCATGGGTGATGCTTCATCCCCTCTCATTTGTGGTGCAAAACTGAAGCAGAGTCTGTGAAAAGGACCGTCTGATTAAAAACATTGGTTCTGTACAATATGCAGGCTCTCTAAAAAAGATTATGATGAATATGTAGTGGCTGCTGGTGAGCGTAGGTAATGAATATAAACACGAGTATTACTCATCAGGGTTGCAGGAAATGGTTATGCCCTACAATGATGTGTAATTATCATCTCTTATGATCAGTATTTTTACAAGCTACAGTAATCAAGTAGCAACTGGGTCACCTCATTTAGTGAGAGTCTGAGGGTATTACGTTTCCCCATTTCAACTCACATCAAAGGCAACATGCTTGATCAGGATGATTTCTTAAACATTACACATTTCTGTTTCATCTCCCCTTGACTGCGCTGTATCAGATAATTACTGTATTTTCTCTAATGTGGAGGATTTGATGAAAGAGGACAACAAGAGCTGCAATAACAAGAAACAATGTTTTAATAGCTGCAACCTGTGCGCGCTGCTGCTTCTGTTTATTTCAGACAAATTGGAAAAGTAAAATCGTTGCCATTTTTGATTTGTACCAGACATGGCATGTTCAGGACAGCAAATGCAAAAACTTTCTTGGAGTTCAGTATTTATAGGTTTAGTCAAAACATGGCCATGAATCATAACTCAGCATAACCCGACCTGTCTTTCTATATACAGTACAGGTCTGAGGACAGAGGGTGTCGTATGCTGTACAGATTGTAAAGCCCCCTGAGGCGAATTGTGATCTGTGATATTGGGCTATATAAATAAAATTGACTTGACTTGACTTAACAGTATATGTTATAGAAAGCCCGGAAATAGACTGGAGGTCTGTGGGTGTATCCCACCTCTCACCCAGTTTAACCAGGATAGGCTCCAGCACCCAGACCCCTGCGACACTACACAGTATACAGTAAGTAGCTGTAGTTAATGAATGGATAGATGGAGGCTTGTTGGGCTGAAAATGTGCTGACAGCATCAAAATGGCTTGTTGATATAGGCAGAAAAAACATAGTTCCAGTGAAAGTGAAGCACATAACTTTGTCCATCCCAACTAACGTTTCTTCAGCTAAAATTGAAGGTTTCCTGACAATTTCTTGTCTTGTGAAACTAGTCCCACTACCCTGTGCTAATCACCTCCAGCTGACATTTCATCTGAGACATGATTCTTAACTAAACCTTCAGCAGGACTCACACTAATCCATTTTTAGGATCTGGGTTAGTCTCATCTACTCAAGATTAACCCGAGACACGTCACTGTGGATCAACAGCAGTGTTGAGACGCCGCCGGTCATTATGAAGGCCTGGTGTGTCGCTGAGCACCTGATGAAAAGCTCCCCTCCCCATTGATCTGTCCTATTTTAGCTCCATACATTGAATGACTTTCACTATCAAACTGTAAACATGATGTCTCATTGACACTAATGAGTGTGGGGGCTTCCTTTAATGTTTCTTAAGAGATTTTGAAAAGTTAACATTAATGCTGAAATGATTCATCAACAGAAAATGAATCGACAGTAAGTTTTTGGACAGTTGGTTGGACAAAACAAGCAAAGTGAAGATGTGA
>NTHP01000029.1:282558-299959 GCA_003416845.1 Oplegnathus fasciatus
ATTATGTGTTTCTGTGTTGCATGTTTTATTTAGTACCTGACAATGTTGCATAATGGTGTCCAGTATGATGTTTTCATGAACATTAATATACGCTTCTCTTTTTATTATTGCTCTGAATGCTTATAAATTATTTTAATAACTTTTGTAACCTCAATCTTATATTCTTCTTTTGATGTCAAACCCAAATGTTTTCAGTCTACAGCAAAAATACAGGAATTGGCCTCGCTGTTCCAATACTTTTGGAGGGGAGTGTATATTAATGTGCAGTGATCCTGTTGAATAAGCCCATAAAATAAAAAATAGATTACTATCATTAACTATTAATTAACACTTATAATTATAGTGGGATTTTTTAGTGTGAAAATTCTTAATTGACTGATTTAGGGGCAAAAACGTAAATTAAAACAACAGGATTTATATTTTTCCACCAGAATTATGTTCCTAAGAAATATTTGACTTTCCAAGTTGAAAAATAATCTCAATTTAAGGTCCACTTAGTGGCTTTTTCAGAACTTTCAACAACATCTCTCTAAACCTGCATGCCTAAACCTAACCGAAGTTAGAAGTGGTAGATCATTTTTCTAATATAGAAATGATTTTTTAACAGTTTGGAAGGCTCTGACAAACAATGTCGTCCTGCTTATCGGTGTTCATATGCGTAATGTTGGAAGGAAATGACCTGTTTTGTCGTTAAGCTGACTTGTTGAGACAATTCCATGAAGTGCGTATACAGTAGGTTCAGCTGATGAAAGAAGCAAATTGTTAAAGACTTTTAACTCGATGCCTAATGATAAGTTAATGGTTATAATTGGCTTAATCAGTTGTTAAATACTATCAGCAGCAAACCGAATGGTGATGATGCAGATTGTTTTTGGGCTGTGTGTCTATTCTGGCTGAAGAAAGGGAGACAGCTTCACCTGAAAGTCAATTGCTTTCACAAATCATGGATGAGTGGTCGATGCACTGAGCGCAGGTTAGCGTAGCAAATGGAAACACCTCAGCGGGACTTCAGAATTTTTATCTGTCAAAGAAATAAATGGAATGATCTGGAAGATGTTGCAGGGGTCTCAAACTTTCAGCCGAATGCAAATGAGACACTTGAGAGAAAAATACGATTTAGGCAATGCTTTCGGTGAGTTTGTCAAGACAGAGCTGTTTGTCTGTGTGGAAATGCAATGATCTCGTGACGGGAAGAGAAAAAACAACACCGTGTTTTTCTGTAAACAAGAAAAAATCATTAAGATCCCCAGAGTTTTGCCTGCAGGAAAGCTGCAATTGGCCCTGATATTTTCATAACCAACGTGACAACCTTCTGGGCAGCACTGTCTGATACTCTCCATATCATTATCATTTACTTTTACAGAATTCTGAATACTTTCTTAGTGTCAGTGACCGCAATTTATAAGCTAACGTTAACTCAGCTTCCCATCTGGTTATTAATGAATTGTCTTGAAGGCAGACAAACAAAAGCCAAGTATGTTAATAATTAATCTCTGTCTTGTGTTTCATGAAAATGAGACCATCAGATCAATAATCTACATCGGCTCTGCATGTCTGTGGGGGAGCCTTTTTTTCGCCCATCATGCACCAGTGCAGGAGTCGGGCGTGGCTCTGTGGTCAAATGGCCAGAATCACAATAACTGGGAAGAGAGTGCTTTTGTTATTGTTTTGCCTCTCTGCCATTTTGTATTCTGTCGGTGGATACCTTAATAGCACGTCTAGGTAGAGTCAGAAGGGACAGCTGCCAGAACTGCTTTGTTACCCGGCTGATTGAAAATTTCAAATTATTTGTCGCTGATTGGAACAGCGTCTTGGTTTAAGGTGGAGACCAGCACTGTCATCAAGATACGCATTAAAAGCAAAGCGGATCGTTTATTTGAGTTTTAGCAGTTATGAAGCAGAAATCCTCCCTGCTTACTTTCACAGTCACCTTTAACACCCCTTCAATATTTAACTCGTGACATTTCTGGTTCAAGTCTAAATCCGCTTCTGTCTGGATGCTGCAGCTAAATATGTTAAAATCTGTAACATTTAGATGCAAAAAATTACAAATCAAAGCCTGCCCATTCTTTAAGAAATGGGAACGTACTCGCAGCATATTGGAGCAGCCAGTCTGGACCATAGCTGAATTTATTATGTCTGTTTGTAGTAGCTGCTCTTTTTTCTACTTCTTATGAAGCTATTAATTGACGTATTTACTGTATTTAGCTTTAGTTTTCTTTTCTCTTTTCCTTTTTTTCTTCTTTCAGGGATTTCAGATGTACATGTAGACATGCAGTTAAGATGTATAACATGTACACATTAGTTTTTGTCTGGGTGGAACATTAATCTGCAGATACTGCAGATTTATGTATCTACACAAGTCGGTTTTCTGTGTGTACTATATACACACACGTATGTTCAGTACGCAAACACACAAAATCTCTGTAGACACTGTTGCGGTTGATGTATTTATGTGTGCATATCTGTGTTTATATTTAGGTTTGCATGCGAGGATGTAAATGTTTGTAAGATACACACATATGTATATTAGGTTCACTGTTATTTCTAACCTCGATATAGCGTAAGAGAAGGATTTTTTTACAGTATGATGTTTACATTTATTCAATATGGAAGTGAAGTGCTGTGCATCTACATGTAAATCATGTGTATATATTCATGAAGAAATGGATAAATAAATACTTGCGAAAAACAGAAGACATGCGTACTGCGATAAAGCATTGCAGTGCTCATAATTTTCCACTCAGTGCATTTCAGTCACTGGCCTATTTAATCTGAACACCTGAGATATTAAGAGGCAGCAGAGAGTATCAGTGGTTTCAAGTTAAAACACCCTCCCTGCTGAAGTGTCCTTGAGCAGAAAATGTGATTCTACACCAGCTCCAGGGTTCCTGTCCTGTAGCTGACCCTGACCTACCTGTACAGTATGTTCTCCCTGAGGAGCTGAGAGTTATAGAAGGAGGATTTCACCTCAGAATCAATAAAGTATCTAATATTGTGTCTTGAGGAAATCCAACATTTAATCTATCTGTTATTTATATGAAATAAAATGTCTCATTAAGTGTGTGTCTAAGTGTTTTCACGAAGCATGTGAACTGACTGTGGAGGCTTTCAGATGTCAGTGTCTAATAATACTGTATAAATGCCCAGTGGGTGCTGTGTAAAGCCTTGTAGATTTGATTCTATAGAAAGTGTTAGTGAACACTGTGACCTGAAGTAGTCCTAGTCTTCTGGCCTCATGTATCATTGCACTGTCATCTTCATTCATCTCTGTTATTGATTCATCTGTGGAATTGCTTTTGCCATGACGCAATACAAGGAGGAGGGCTGCTGCACACAGAGGGCGCTCACCTCTGACCTTGCACATAAATCATCCCCTCTAATAAAATGGACTCATCCCATTCTTTTTCCCTCGCCATTTCCTGCAGGGTCAAAGCAAAGAAAGGGGTGAACCTGCTCCAGACCAAGTCGAAGAACGCCCAGTGGAAGGTGGACTGGGAGGTGCAGTCAGGCGCCAAGCATTCCATCACCACCATCGATGTGAACAAGAACAAGGCAGTCAAACAGGGGTAAGTCAACAGCCCTGGGCCTAAACACACTGCGTCTGTCTAACCAACTACTGCAGCTGCAGCTGTTGATTTCTGCCCTCGCTCCTGCTACACAAAGACGACGATATTTGTCTTCTTAACAATGGACAAAAGGTTTCGTTGCGTGCAACAGTCATAGTTCACTCACTGGTTAAAGGCAGCTTTTAAAAGCATACACCAACACTTTGTAAATGCCCCAGGAGCTACGGAAGATAAAATACAGCTTTGGCCCACAGCAGTGACTAAGGCACCCTCTGCTTTATAGCTCAAAGTTAAATGAATGGAGATGCTATCTGCTTAGTCTCACTACATCTGCTGTTAATTCAACCTACGTGGAGTGATGAGGTAGACAATTTTGACTGCTGGCATTAAAATACCCTTGAGATGAGATCTTGTCTAAGAGCAGTAATTACACCAAGTTCCTCAAAAAGAGTAACAACACCAAATCACGGTCCTGTAGCGTCTGACGGGGCTGTAATGGACTCTGTCTGTTCAGATTCTACGGTAAATGCAACTTTATGGTGATAGTGAAACTAGAGTTGCTAAGTGATTTGCAAGCTCAGTGTAGTCTAAATAGTGTATAGCCTATCAATGCATTTGTTAACCTGCTGTAAGGAATACGGCCTAAATAATTTACCCAGTAAACTTAGAGATGAACATGTAGAGGCGGTTCCTCTGTAACCCTGCTCTTTTCCCACTCACTTAAAGGGTTAATTTACCCAAAATTACAAAACACAAACATGACAAAAACGTGCAATGTACCCAGGGAGATACAATGGAGGCAAATTGGAAAATAGATGAAAACTTTTAATACCCACAGCACTGAAAGATTAGGAAGTTCAACATTTCTTTCCGTACTCTCTTTCCACAGTTTTCTTTGGTAGAAGTGTTCCAATTAAAACTATTGACAGTAAGTTTTGTGGGTTATCCAAAGTAACCAGGACAAAGTTTCTGCAATTGCTCTTGAATTTTTAAAATTATATTGAAGTGGAGCTCATAGTCTGCATATAAACACAAAACTGTCTGCATGGATACCACTATGGGTAGGTGAGAAAATAAGTTTCTTTTTTTGGGGAATTTGATTGGACTGATCCTTTAAACAGCTGCTTGCACATTAACACAGTGAACATCAATCACACTTTGTTCATGGGTTTTTACATGTGTGCAGTTTGGGCTGCCGTTGAGCTAGTTCCACTGAGGGAAAGCAACTAAAAATTTACAACCATAAATCACAATATGCAATGCATTCAGTTCATTAAGAACTGAAGCACTGGGAGTAAAGCTGGTTATCACCAAGCCTTGGCGACATTAACAACTGCTGGTCTAAATACTGGCATCCCTATGGACTCCCTTATGGCTGGGGAGAAAGAAAATAGCAAGGAAGGAGATACAGAGTGGCCTTACCTGAAAAAGAAATCCACCAATCCAATCTCTTGTTTACTTCTTAGCGCCTTAGTGGCAACCTTTCTTGCTATATTTAGTGACCCATGTCATGTAATCTTTGCCACCCTGTCACCATGTGGGAAATGTCCAGTAGGGGGTCAAGCATGGATAGAGAAACAACGTGTCATGCTGCATTTTGTCAAAAACACAGTCAATTCTGTGACCACCTAAAGCCAAACAGCCAAACAATAGGCATCTAAAGTCATAAGAGTGGAGTCACGGAAGAATTCATGTTTTGATGCTTCATTCCCATCAAACTGATTGAACATGAGCGTGAGTTCTTGAGATTTTCTTGTGGAAATGTATTGTTGTGAAATTGGTTCACAATACTTGCGCTTCCGGTTGTTTGGACGTCTGCATGAAGTCTTTATTTGTATCAAAGAGAGTTTCAGGAAGGTTTAAGTAATCAGTTCCAACAAAATACCACCTCAGTAATGTGATGTGCTCTGTTTTTGTGTCACTGGCAAAAACATTTCATGCTTTATCATTTCTTTTGGTATTTTTTGCCTAAACTTAAAGCTACTGTGTGTATCTTTTATGCGATTGTTGCATCTTTCAAATCATAATTTGGTGTTTGCAGAGAAATAAGCAAATCCTAATGAAAATTTGGCCACTCCGGATGTTTCTTTTCATCCATTCATGAATTGCTCTCTGCCACAGTGCTTCTTATGATACTACCACTGTGAGACGCTAAAGTCAGAAATTGTCCAATCCTACACACAGTGGCTTTAACCAGATTTTAACTGTAGAGGTGGGAGTGCAGAAAGAGCTCATTTGAGTAATTTTTGGAACAGTCAAAAGACATTCTGGACAGGAAAGACACGTAACTTATTTTGCAGTATGAGGACTTGTTGCCTGTGGGCAGTATTAGAACACATTTTTTTGTCTGGAATATCTGTTTGGCCCTTCCCCAAATGAGTCCAGGGGTTGAAAACGTTTGTATGCTTTAAATTTCTACTTAACTTTGACAGAAAATAGTGTTTTGCATATATTTGAGACTTGAATATCCCAAATAAATGCATTTCCTACCAATTTAGTTGTAAAAATATGATTTAAAGAGTCACAAAGAGGTGAATACTTTCCATTGCTTCTTTAATTCTTCAAAAAAAGAACTGAAATATAGATGTGCAACTCATGTCACATGTATTTTGATGGTTCACAATGAATCCAATGAGTTTTGTCACTAGTTTTTGTTACCACACTTTGAGCAAATGCATTCCCTGTAGCTTTCTTCTTGATCATACTTTGTTTTATCAAGAAAGTATTTTCTTTCCTGTTTGAGTGGATGAGCTTGTGCTACAGGACGAAACAGCAGCCTAAGACTCAGACACTTTACAGTAATGAGCCCAAAAATACACAAATTCTCAAGACAGCTCTTCCCCTAATTACCCAATTCAATGCAGTAATAAGGATAATTCTAATATGTTTTCTAAGTTCAATAATTGTTCTCATTCATATGTCTTTTTGTGCAAGATTTAAACAGCAAACAAGTAAGTGCTCACTATTTAAAGACCCCCCTCCTCACACACACACACACATATTCCCCTCTCTCCCAAAAAAGACAAACATACACACACCAGCGTCCTTTTGCATCTCATTGGCGAATACATCTGAGTACCAATTCTGTTTGAACATCTGGTTTTGTTTACTCAAAATTACCTGAAACTGAGGAAACGAGGTGACAATGTTTTCCCTTCGGGGCATATCGTTGATCTCTTCATCACTCTCTTTTCTTTATTGTTCTCTTCTTAGCTCGGATATCCTCATCATCAAATCACATTTTAGTCAGAGCTGAACTTATTCAACACATTTATTCTTCTGTAACCCTCCATCTGGAACAGTCCCATTCTAACAGCAGCTCGTTGATAACACCACACGAACCGATGCATTATTGATCGCGGTCAATGGGTTTCAAATGAATAATGTTCTTGAAAATGCTGTGGCATTATCACTGTCGCAGTCAGGACAACAGAAACAGCCAATCATTTAATAAGATGATTCTTGGTTTATTTTTTTTGCCCTGAATAATTCAGCGTTAAACGAGGGATGAAACAAGCAAAAGATTCTGAGCACATTTATAAGTGCCAATATTGACTCCTAACAAAAACCTCTGCAGGACAGACATGGACTGTCAAGTACTCTGTTTTCAAAGCTGCTCCATCATCACTGATGTTTTCCCATTTTGAAACTGCATGAAAAAAGATTTTTTTTTTTTTTTAGCACAATAGATGTTCTCTGGGGGGTGTTTACATAAATTGTTTCCACACCCAAGTGGAAATCCTTTATTATAATGTGCATTTTATTTTGTAGGTAAGTTTTGTAAGCCGTAAAAATGAACATCTTTCGCAGTGTGGGGAGCGCAGCAGACAATGGCTCAATTTTAGCGGTTTCTCAGTTGATTGAACTGCTTTTCGGATCTGTATTTTTTTTTTTGTTTTTGCTTAGTTAAAGCACTTGAGCTTCTTTAAAAGAATAACGTTTTAGGGAAATGCGCTTGTTTGCTTTCCTTCTGAGAGTGGGATGAGAAGATCATCAACCTCACGTATGTTTATTAAGCACAGAGCTGGAACCAGGATGTGGTTAGCATAGCTTAGCATAAATCCAAGGGGAAACCTTCAGCTTCAGCCCGCCGTCTGTGTCTATACAGGATGCATTCAGGCACAGTATTGAGTGTAGGTCACCCATGTTTTGGCACCGCTCAGAGTCTAATACACAATTCCCGTAGTTACGCAAGTAAAATGGAAGAAAATAGACATCGGGACGCGTGTGACACGAGTGAAATGCGTGCCGTTACATGGTCTCTGTAGATAGCTGTATTGATTAACATAGAAGCATATCTGTACCATCAGACGCGTGTGAGACAGACGACCGAAAACACCTCCTGTGTAGACGTGCCGTAAGACACGACTCTGAGTCTTCACTGAGCCCAAAAATACATGTTTGTTTGACCCGTACATTAACAGAAATGTAAAAACAACAATTCCCCTTGTGATTTTAAGGGGAATTACGTGCTGTAACTTTTACTTCACAAACAATAGTTTGTCCCTCTGCCCAGTCCATCTTTGCTACGGCACAGGTTGCCAAATACAATAAGTGGGGACAGGTTTTTGCATAGGTCTCTATACAGGCACAGTGGTACTGTACCAACCCTGGCAGCCTCACTGTGATGACAAGACTCTGAGAAGCTGCACACGTTCACCGCACCCTGTTGTTCACCAGAAAAATAGTTTCAGCTCAAATCTTTAAATTTGTACTTTATTTCAATAAAACGTCCATATATACTATAAATCCTTTTAAAAATCGGTGTTATAGACTAAAGTACTCATGACGTTCTAGTATAGACTTAAGGATGGACTATTCTAAACCCTCTGTTCACCATCTCTGTTCTTCTGCTGTTGTAACTCTGGCCTGCAGTGCTTTGATCCAATGAACTCTCCCTGTTAATCAGTTCAAACAGACCTGTGATCAAAGAATGAAATCCCCCTGAGCTCTGAAAAAGCCCCAAGCTACAGCTTTTAAAATATATACTTTGTGCTATACAGTACAGTACATCATTAACTTAATGGAAACAAGGCCGGACTTTTGCAGCCATGTTTATTTCCCTCCTCTCCTCCTCTGGTATGAATCACTCATTTAAGTTTTCACCGCCCACTACTTTTTAAAAATACCTTTAAGTCAAATTTTGTTTTGTCCAGCGTCAATTCTTTTTTTCTATCAAAGCTGAAAGGTGTCATGAATAATTACATGAAAGATTTAGATTGTTCATTTTGATAATGGAAGATAATTCAATCACCAAAGCTTTTCCCTCTACATGTCCTTCTTTATATCTTTTTTTTTAATTTTCACTGAAACCTTAGGAGTTGGACTCAAGAGACATTAATTAGCTAATACATTCATAATTCAGTATTTTGATGAAAAGGTCACCGTATAATCCAATTGAAACGTCGTAAGGGAAATGTAATAAGACATACTGTAACACAGCGGCTGTAGAGCAAAACACTCACCAGTAAAAGCTGTAATGGATTTTGTTATTCTCTTTATTTCAGTGTATCATCCAGTCACATCACGCTGTATTAAGTGGCAGAACACAGATCGAAAGGGAAATGTGAAGCTTGCATTGCAATTCTTTGCAGTCACAATACATGATGTAAAGAGATAAGAAACCTAAAGCAGATAATCAATAAGGATTCTGACAAAGGCATGTGCCGACAGACAGCGGTACGATATTTCCTAAAATCTGCTCTTTTGAGCCAGATCTTGAAAAACATGTCAAAATGTCAAGAACAACTGTAGCTCATTGAGTGAAATGTCCTTTTTTTTCTTTCACTCACATTCTTACAATTTACTCTTCACTCTGATAAAACAGCATGCCCTCCAACCCACATCAGTGCATTGCGAACATCATTTTTCCTTCCCTCCAGCGCGGTGGCAGTCGACACTGTATTGAACGGCTCTACATGTACTCACTTCAGTGGGCCATATTGATGACAGCTTTAGTGTGTCACAGACAGATGGGGGTGTTTGTTTTCTGTGAGTGATGTCGAGACAAATAGGCTGAGATCTCATCACGATGTTCCTGAGAGGAACCTTTTGTGGGTGGAGGCGCGTACAGATAGTTTGCTCCAGCTTTCATTAAAAGGCTCTCAGACTGAATGGTGGGATGGGCCTCTGCTTTTGTGAAGGACAGACACCTAGCACTTCACTCCCGGCTAAAGGTGAGGTTTGGGCGGCATGATTCTCGTCACGGACGGAGAGAGATTTAATTTGCCCCTTCGCCACAAGTGAGACAGCTTCATGTTAGGCTTGCTGAACCTGAGGATTACAAGCCCGACAAGAAGGATTTTCATAACAGGAGGGCTGTTATCGCTTCTACATCACTGGCATGTTTGCGATAGTAAAACGGAGATCCCAGCCAAAGTCTTTGGTATCTTGACACTGCAGAGAGAAGTAAAGAGAGATTGCTCAAATGTTTCATGTGAACAGCCATCAGAACAATCAGGTTACCTACCAAAAGCTATTGATTGGTCAGAAGCAAATCTGCAGCCACTGCAATTACGGTTATTTGAAAGTGAGAGGCAGAACCAAATTTGCAGTCTCCTTGCACAAGCTCTACACTCAGGCCTTAAGACAGAAGAAGAAAGCTGGCCAGCAAGATTAGGGAGCTGTGATTGTTTATTGACAAGACCTGCACGCTCTTTTCATTCAGAGACAATCACTGATTAATTCATCGCATATGATAACTCCATTTAAGTAAGCAGGAATGCCATTAGAAAACTGTCACTTTGCATCAGTTTTAGTGTCTCTCTTAACAACAGCCCCATGCATAAGTGGAAACATGTATAGGAAAAATAAACATGTAGCTTTTTTCAGCAAAGCACAAATAAACAAATGATCAGGGGAGATGTCTGACGTTGCATTAGCAAGACAATCCAACCTACTCTCAAAATTAGCTTTGCCGAATATTTTTTTGGAGGAAATGTGACTGCTGTCTGGATTACATTCATGGAAAAAAAAATTCCAAAGCAGGAAGTGTGACATTCTTATACTGCACAGAAGCCACAGTGCGGAGGCCGGGTTGGATGATCATACGAAGCACACGACGTGCCATACTGCATCCCACGTGTTGTTAGGTTTAGGCTTATAAAACACTTGGTTAAGCTTAGGGAAAGGTGGTGGCTCTGATTCAATGTTTGATAAGTCAGTGCATTACGAGTCAATGTTGACTTTTTCAGTATTTAACCAAGATAACCATCTTTCCCTAACTTTAACCGAGAGCTTTGAGTTACCTAACTGTAACCTGACGTTGAATAGAAATGAGAGACACTGTAAACGAAACACACTGAGCGAACACACAAACACACATTGCCATCCAGGTTAGTAAGTAAAAAAAAAAAAAAAATCTTACAATATCATCATACATTAAACATTATAGCAACATCCATATAATTTAGAAAGTATAAAAAAACGTTTAAAAAGACTTAACGATAAAAACCTTAATCATGCTTTAATTGCCCAGAGAGAAAATTTAGTAAGACAACAAATACACTGATAGTGAATGTTTTACAGATGGTTTCAGTATCAACATTTTGCACTGACCGTGAACACTTTTTCAGATAGTTTGACAAAATGAAAAAATAAATAACATGACACATAACATGACAAAATAATGGTAATTCTAGGTTCATTTGCTAGCTCTTTCTGGCGCTTTCAACCGCAAGCCATAGAAAAAGCAAGTAACTGGACTTAAGTTAGAACAGTTTTGTCAAACTACTATTTCTGAGGTCAAGAATGAACTTTAATGTGCTTAATTTATTTATTTTTCAGGAGACAGAGTTGAGAAAATCATGTTTAGCAGTTGATCCTGTGCGGGTTATTTTGCTCTATTTAAGGCTGTTTGAGACGGTCGTGTCCAAGGCTTGAAAATGAAACGGCCACCGAGAGTAGTAAAAAGCACAGAGGTTGGAAGACGGCGAGATGCGAGATGGACTTAACTTTGTTCTCAGCTGTGCAAAATGAGATGAAGAGACAGATTAGCTTGGTGCACTGATGCATCATTAGTTAGATTCAAGTAGAGCTCAGTCCAGGTGCCTACAAATCCTTCCAGTTTTCCTGAAGAAACATTTCGTATTCAGCGTTTGTGACCAGACAAAAAAACAGTTTATAAAGGGATTACGGCACCAAAGGATTAAATTGCTTTAGCAGAGTTTCAGCTTCTTCACCTTGACTTCATTTAATCAAGAAAGGTGTGATCCGAAACCACTCATCATAATGGCTGGACAAGAAAATTATATTAACCAAAACCACTAATAGTAATGGTGGACTGTCTCTTTACAGCTTACGTGTTGACACCAGAACCTGAATATCATTACGGTTGCTTTTGCTGCTTATTTTTCGAGCATCAATCAATGAATTGTGTGTGAGTAAAGCACGGTAAAATTTCAAAAGGGACGTCAGTCGTCAAGTCGAGAAGCTTCAGGTTGTAAACGGCACACACTGACCTTTAAGATCCTATATCATGTCACCTACCTTGTGTCTGTTAGTCTGCGATCTACCAATCAGACTGAAGGAGCTGTTTAGACTACTGTTGAATGAAAGACTGAATTGAAATACTGATGGGGCCTCTTCATCAATCAATGTTTCTGACAACTTCTGTGAGCTTTGCTGAATGCATAACATTGATTACACTCCACCGGAAGCCAATAGCTAGATACTGGCTTTTACTCTGAAATCTTCTCTGGACAGCTTGTTGGATATTGATGTATTGATCCAACCCGAATACTGTGATCAATCTTAAACTATGTTAAAAGTACATTCGGTTCATCTGTCATTTCAATACAAGATAATAAAGCTATGACGTTATTTTCTAAAGGTGATCAACTGCATATGCATTATTACATGCTGCCTTTGTATTTTTATTTCATGTTTCACAAGAAGACATGCCTTCAGATATGCAGATGTAGAATATAACTTTGAATAAAGAACAAATACTAAAATACATCATCTGACAAGTATCTACTCGGCTCTGAAGCTTGGCTTCACATGTTGAAGTCTTAATGAATACATTATTTCTTTCTTCAACTCAAGGGTAACTTAAGAAAACTTTAAAATAACTGCAGAGCAGTGTGTCGACAGCTCACTAATTGGCATGTTTAATAATTAAAAACTATCCAACAATTTCATTACCAGAAATGAATGCATTGCCAAGCTTCTCTGTTATACTGTGTTTTTTCTTGAATATGTTGCTGTATCTGACATTAGGTTTTTAATTCTGGCGCTGTTCTGTGGTCGTGGCAGGGATGTATTGGGAAATGTCGAGGTGATGCAGTTGGATTTCGAGATGGAGAACTTCACCAGCCTCTCGGTGACCAGAAGGATCAACTGGAACATTGACTACAAGGGGCAGAACCCGCCTCCCGATTCGGAGAAGGTTGTGACGGAGCTGACGGTCGTGCAGCGAGATATTCAGGCCATCATCCCTCTGGCCATGGTGAGTGGCAGGATAGCCAGATTCATTTGGATATGATTATTATTAATCTCAGATTACTTTAAAATGATTAATTATCATTATTTGAAGTTATATGAGCAACTCAGGTCTTTAATCAGGTTCAGTTGAATAAACCAAAACACCAGAAATGAAATGCCATGTTTTAAAGGACATTTTCCATTTACATGATAAATGATCAGTAGGCTGTCAGAATGCATAATGACATATTTTACGGTGAAGGTCATCAGTAGGTCTGATCTCACGTAAGCTTTGTTCCTCATGAAATACTACACTACCCATTGTGTGGCTACACAGTGTAAGTATACTGGCAGCTCAGGACTTCCAAATAGCCCGAAAACCTGTTTGAGTTTGTGCAGATTGTGAGGGAAATTTTTCTGTTTCTATAAACTCATAAACAGAGATCTGCATGAGCTTCCCAGGTTATTCAATCCCAGGAATGATGTTAACATGTAAAATAGCAGGAACTCTCTATGCATCAGGAATCCTAAGGGCCACTTTTGTATCTAAACTAAAAGCTTTAAATACCTTCATTCATGACAGTCTGCACGTGTATATAAGTAAATACCATGTACAGAGCATCAGACACAATACAGACAGGTGTACTTTCATTACAGATAAATCTAATCAACACCCACATTCTCTACAATGACTTGCTGGTTGTTAAGAAAGTCAACCAATCCCAGAACACTTAAGTGTCTATTACTCTTTTAATCAGGGATCTTCTCATTGCCTCGTGAAAGGTGGCAATTAGCGATGGTAGTAAACAGATTATGGGAACAAAGGGAAATTAATCAAGCAAGAGGTGCTGAGTACCTCTGGCTATGCCTTGCCTGCCTACTTCCTCTCTTGTGCTTTTGCTTCACTCACCTGTTTGAGTGAAACTTGGTGAAAAAAAAAAGTCCAAACCCACATGACATTCGCCCATTAAAATTTACTGTGCATGGTAAATAATATAGAAGACTGGATGCAGGTGGCGTGTAGAAGTAGAGGTCTAGCAGTTGCTGTATGAGGGGGTTTCTCTGAGGACGGCGCATTGCAGTGTTCATGGTGGCCAAAGGTCATCATTGCAGCTCTGAGACTGAGACCGCGAGGTATTCGGTCAGTAGCACATTCACTGTTGTCTACTGCAGGCCGTAAAATACATAAATATTATTAACAATATAAAAAATGAACATTTATCTCTGGGTACACCATAAATCTAGAAGGCTTGATACTTTTGCCAGAATAATAAGTCTTGGTTATCTGTTATATGTTTGCATAATTACAACTGTTCTTCACCTAAAGCTCTATTAAATATACTTGAGCTGCAGTTATGACTTTGTGTACTGCACATCTGCTGTGACATATGGTTCACTTCATATTTCTGGTCCCCTTGAAATTTGGGATTAGCATGCATCTTGTACCCAGATGTGTTTAGAAATTAAATTTCCGCCTGTGTGACTTTTGCTTGTAAAATTTACACTGTGAAGCAAGATGGCAGAACTATTGGTGCTTTACCTGCCGTCGCCTGCCACCCCTGCACTCTCTGTTACTTGGTAGATAGATCTGTGGGTAAATGGTTATGTTGCTGTATGATTTTAATGCTTTATAGTTGCCGTCTCTAAGTGCAGGACTCATTTTAATACTAGACGGAACAGTAAAAGGGGACTGGTATTGTCATCGTCTTCAATATTTTTAGTTGACGGGGAATTTCAAGGACATCAGACTTGGCTACGTTTGTTTTGAAATGGAAAGAAAGGAAAATGATCTGTAGACTACGACTACGTCCAGTCAGGCTTGATCAATTCAGAAAGTTTTCACACCCTGGGAATTCTCTGAGTGCTTCCAATTAGTCTATTGCTGACATTGTTCAGTGATATAAATAGTCACAATTCGCTTCAAAACCAAATTTGAGACCATTTCAAATTCAACCTGCTCATTACTCTCTCTCCAAGTTATCAGAAGGCACAGTGAAAGGGATGCTGGCATCTGGTAAAAAAGAGAGGAATTCTGAGTCAGTCTAACCCTAAAAACTTTACTCATCAGGCAACATTTTTCGATTTTCAGATCTGAGGGAGTCCTGCGGGTAGATCACCCGTGGTCACCTTGAAAGATGGGGTTTAATCCATCATTTCAGTTGTGGAGACTAATTGGATTGTAAATTACATAAAAACAAATAGTGGTCGTTCCAGTTCCCCCATCAGGAGACGTGACACAGTTAAACAATGGTAACACCCATGATACATGATTGATGAACTGAAAACAGAAGGTCTTATTAGAGCAAACAGACCAGACCAACTTTATCATTATGGCAGGTTGTTGAGAAGCTTAATGGGATGGTGTGTACTAGCAGCAAGGCTCTCTCACTAAACTTGCTTCTGAGTATCCTGCTTTTGCTTTGTCTGTCAAAACACTTTGTAAACCTTGTTTTTAAAGGTGCTATACAAATAAAGTTGTTATTATTATTATTATTATTATTATAACCTTATTATTATAAATCATAGAAGTAAATTTAAGTATAATTTATGATGATGCTGAGTTGTATCAAATTGATGTACGTTACGTAAAGATCAGGTTGGGAAAATAGCATAAATTAATGCCTTTTGAATATATCATTGTTTTTTGTTTATATCAGTGTTTGTTCGCCTTCTGATTATCACCCACTGGAGTCCATTTTGACATAACATCACATCACTGTCAATAAATAACTCTCAAAATGTTTGCTTAAGCGATAAGTTGTTGTGAATAATGTAATGACTATGATTGATTGTTAAGTGGAAGAACAGTACAAATTGCTGTGGTGGCTCTGAAAGGATTGGACCCCGTAGCAGGTCCTTATGTCTAACCCCTTCACAAAATGGCGCTGATGTACAAAAGAAATGTTTTTATGTGTAACATCAGAATATATTTCATTTAGCACAAAGAACATGGCCACTATGTATTCACCAAACCAATCAATGCGTCTCAAGAGCTTTCTATGAGCACGTCTGTGTTGCTCAGGTCAAGGAACTAAAAGATTTAAAACAGAAATGAATCTGGTCAGAGGACACAACAGCCAAGGAAAAATAATCTAACAGTGAAACAAAAGGCTGGCTCTGAAGCTGAACATCCTTCAACTTCTTCTGCTGTAGAATAACTGTCATTTTAAGGTTAGCGGCAGATGCAAACCAACCAGCACTTTTCAGATGGCGCCATACACCCACTGACAGCTTGTAGAACAGGTCAGCACTTTGAGAAACTGCTGATATAAAGAGGTGGGAGGTGGTTCTGTCTCCAAAATACAAACATGATGCATTTTGTGTAATAAAGCAACAGAGATGAAGGTCAGTAAGTTTTGACTGAGGAACATGTGAAGAAGGAGAGAGGAAAGGAAGAAAGAGGAGCTGGTGGAGTGACGGTAAAGAGAATGAAGAAGAGGGTTTTTATGGTTGGCAGACCACAGATTGTGTGCCAACTACCGTTGACCTGCTGCAGATAAGGAGAGGGAGGAGGAAGAGAAGGGTGGAATTACTAGTGAATTTACAATGTGAAAGGAGAAACAATTCCAGAATGGTACGGTTAAATCAACCCTGAGGCTTATTACAGAGTTTAGGCCACTATTAACACAAAGACATCGACGTCCTTTTTCACAGGACATTCTTATTACTCTGAGAGAAGAGAGCTGAAGAGGCAAGAAAACAGGAAGGATGATGCAGAGCAGGGGGTAGCGGGTAAGCCAGATTCCCAACTCCATTAGCTGCTCTGTGCCACAGTAGCTACCAGATGTTAAATAAAAAATGATGTTTTGTGTTGCACAAACCCCACAGCTTGAAGTCACGCATTACATTTTTACACGTATGTCTTTGTGCATTCATAAAGATACACATCCGGCAAAATGTATTGTTTACATTATTCAAAAGCAGGTGGAAATGGTAGAAGTTGAACTGATCATTTAAGTCTCACACGCTAAATAACCTCGCCTCAGTGCTTGTTAAGCTAAGACCCTGTGGGCAATTCCAACAAGGCTCCACAGTAATGGATTATATTTAATGGGATGACAATAACCACAAGCAAATCTGCAATCTGTAAACACAGTTGAGACAAAAAGGGAATCATTTGTTGATCTAATAAACCCTGTGAATGAGTAAAAGTAAGAATAAAGTTAAAGCTGAAAAATCTGATGATTATGACAATTTTGCCAATACTGTAATTTTAGAAAATATTGCTGGTTGACATGTAAACCAACATGAAGCAGGAGGAGTTCAGGGGCCATCTACTGTAGTGTGTTTTGGAGTCAGTTTGACATTGAATACATACATTACATACATACACACATATAGTGGATAGTGGGGGGAGGGGGGCAAATTTCCATTTTTCCTACATGGTGGGGACATAACCCCCCCCCCCC
>NTHP01000029.1:300013-312296 GCA_003416845.1 Oplegnathus fasciatus
CCTTGGCAAACATTTTTCCCCATTGTGTATCTTAGACATTGTCCTTGTTGGATCCACTGTGATTTTTGTTAAAGAAAATTAATGTAAAATGAAAAAAGTAAGAGGTGTTGAGAGCCCAGCTCATATCTCGCATAGGCCCTGCTAGAATTGCCAAGTGTTTTATTTTGTACTGAAGTGTTAAAATACGGTCAGTGTAGCCGAAATAAAGCAATTTAGTTTAGTATGATTCTGGAATTACAACATTTTTGTATTACCATTAAAAGGAGTATCTAATGACTGTTTTGCTGCTTCATACAGAACATAGTAATTAAGTGAAATGAGAGCTCCGTGCAGTGATGACTGATTTTTGTTCCAAGCTGAATTCAGGTAAGCATAATTAGTGCTCCCAAAGCAGCACACATGTAATTGTAAAGTGTCTTGTGTAGTGTAATGCTTACCAGATGCCAAAACAGCAAGGAGAGCTTAGGGATGATGTCTTTCAATTAGGATTTCGCCCCAGAGTCCAGTCAATTATCCACAGAGGTCTGCTGTGCTTTGCTTTCCATAAATTGGCCATGTTTCATAAACTAAAAAAGAAAAAAACACCCCACTGTAAACAAAGCTGCTCTGCCTAACTTAAGTAACAAAAACAAATTTAACTGAAATACTGGAATTTGTTGAACAGATTTTGCTTTATTATTACAAATAAAAGACTCATATAATTAGATAGGTTTGATCATGGGGTTCAGTCAGAATAAATTAATTTGCTACTCTAACAACAACACAATTGTGGGGCTCTGTGATGCTCTGATTGGGCTTATAACTGATAGGAGCTCTCTTGGAGTTATAATAGGGGTTTAGAAAGCTTCAGAACATACAGTATAAATGGCACGCTTAAGGTTTCAGACAGATACTCCGAAGTTGAATTGTCTTAATTAACATTTTGTATTCTGTTGCCCCCTGAATGTGAGGAAATGTTTTACAGTGGAGATTAGTATGTGGTTCAAAGTTTTTTGAAGCCTTGTCTGTGCACAAAAACAATTACCCTACAATTTAGATCCTTATTACCTGAAAGTAGCTACACATTTCACCGCTTCACTGCATATATTTTTAACATTAACCTACTCACTAATGAGACTCCTGTCTTCCAACTGTAAGGAATGTCACCTTTCTGGATAATTACTACCCTATTTCTACAACCTTTCAGTGTGGAACATGTAACTGACTAGTTCAAAGGGTTCTTATGTACTAATGCCATTATTTTCAAAGTATCGGTCTGGAATTTGCAGTGTTACTGCAGCAGTGAAGGTTGTGAATGATATTGATTCAGCCTTATTTACTGATCTATCCAAAGCCTAAGCAGAGGTTGATCGACAAAGGAATGTTTAACAAAGCATTTGTTTACAATGCTTTTATCAGGTAGGACTGTGTGTTAATGGACTACAGCTCCAGCTATCTTAATGTACTTAATGGAGTTCTTCAAGGTTCTACGCTGGGTCTTCTTTTATTTTCTGCTTTCATAAATGATTAAGAGTGAACCTACAAGGAAATGCTCAGTGTTAAGGAGATGATGCTGTTATATATGCCAGTGAATCTTCTCTCATAAAGGCACTAAACTGCCGTCCACATTTGCTACTTTTAAGTTTCAGCACTTTTTTAGATGTTTCTCAGTCACTAATGCAAATAAGAAACCTGTAGAAACCAGCCAAGTTTCCATCCAAATTAAGTGCAAATTTTTTCCGGGTAATCAGCAAAAGAAAATGCGAATGAATGCACGTTTCCATCCGTTACTGTTATGCGCATGTTAGCAGGTTGGTGCACCAAGATAAAAAGTGCTAATTCTTCTAGGTGCCATTAAACCATTGCAGAAGAAGAGGGCGCAATGAGATGACTCCAGCGGAGCACAAGCTTCAGTGGATATTTAAGTCACATGCTTTATTCACGTCATGATTAATTTGCTCAGCCTTTTGTCATTGCACTTTGTTGCATTTTGATATACCAAGTTTTCCGCCTCAGCCAAGCGTAATTTTGCGTTATTTCAAGGTTTTTTTTAAGTTCCATGTTTTCCCTCAGGTTTGTTTGTGCACAAATTGAAATGGAAATGCACTTAGTGTGGGCATTGTTACAAATCAGAGGAAATATATTGAAGTTACCTTTTATTACCTTTTATTAATTACTTTGGTATGCAGAGTTACTTTCAACCACCATCTCATATCGCAAGTTGTTCTGCTCAGGTGGGACAGAAAGCTTTAATGTTTTCTGCTCCAGCCATTTGGAAAAGCCTGTGGAAGAAACTGAAATTAAAGAAGTTTACGACTCTGGGTGAATTAAAAACAGTCGTGAAGTCCATGGTAAATGACTCTACTGGTAATTGCCTCTGTTATTACCAGTTATATTGATAAAGATTTTGCTTCACATGTGGGTTTTTGTTGGTATATGTATTTGCTCTATGCTCACTCTTTCTCCTTTTTCTATTTCTGGTATGGGTCAGGTCTCCCATGTAAAAGAGGCTTACCAGGTAAAATAAAATAAATTAAAAGGTTTCATATCTTTTGATCCTCTCTACATCTTTGCACCTTAGTGCTGTCATGTCACTCTCCTTTGTTATTTGCTTACGGCTACACAGAGTAGATGCTCTGACAAAACTCTGTCTGTGTATAATATTCCCTTTATGAATAAACAATTCTGGGCCTTGCAGTTGAGTGGGAACCCATGAAAAATTAGAGAGGGAAGAAAGTCTTATACTTCATGCTCTACACTCTTATTAAGTCTTTAAGATAAGTGTCGGGCAGAAATTTAAATATATTACTTTTGATTTCAGGAAATATACGTGGTCTCAGTCTCTCCTGGGCTGCTCGCACACCACAAATGAGAAAATGTGTTATCCACTTGCAACTTACATGATCTGCAAAAAAATAATGAATTGATTCAAATTTCAACTGAAGGCCTGGTGTGTATTTTAATTGGCTGTTTGCATTCCAGTGCGTACAAAATAAAAATGCAGGTGGGATGACAGTGTCGGCCTTGTGTACGGCTAGTTTATCAGAATTCAAGGATTATTTTTATCATTGCGCACAACTAGCTGGATTTATCATCATTTGATCCCTTTTGATATTCAGAAGTTTTAACTATATAGAAAAACAGGGCAACAATATAACAGACATTCTCTCTATGAGCTCCAGCATAATTGGATAACATGTACCAGATGCGTACCAGACACAGAAAGGCTTTTCTTTCATGCATAGTATTCCTCATTCAAGATCATCTTCATATATTAGTTGTTCATGGACAAATGGATTACCAAACTGCTGAGTAGCAGTTGGGCTATTGTAGAGAGCTCCATTAATATGAACAACCGAATTTCCCTCCTGGCAAAATTGATTCAAATTAAAATAATAATACAGCTTCCTGAGTGGAGTGATGGCAAAAAATGGGTAATGGAGGTGCGGAAAGCATACATGGTTGAAACTGAATTTTGTAAAAGGATGAAATTATGGGAAAAAAACACTTTTAGGTATTTTTTTGGTCTTACCTCCTCATATTAACATAACACTTTGCTCTTACGCATCATGGTGACAGCAGCACTTCCTGTTGTCTGTTCCTGTCGTTGTGCACTTCAGCGAAACATTTTTGATCAGAGGCCTCCGTCCCTAATGAGATGCCTGCTGTGAGAAAACCCATCTCTTCTAAAATCCACGTCATATTTCCACTTATGTGCTCAACTTAAAATGGTAAAATTGATAGTTGCATCAGCTCCTGTGCAGTAGTACAGAAAATGTCATGTCTTTTATGTAGCCTGAAATTTAAGCTTGATGCTGTGATTTACCTGGTAGGACCACATTAAACCACATGTGTTTTCTGAAATGATTAAGGTTAAGATTATTACTTTTCATTGAATCCTGTACTTTCATCCCCCATTTCAGTTACTTCCAGTTGCTCACTGGAGGCATACTTGAAATGAAAATGTCAGTTGATGAAACCCAATGAAAGACGTGTCAGTAAAATGAGTTCTGGTCTGCCACTGAGAGTATCACCTGAGAGGCACAGGGGCCCTGGTGATAATGGTTTTAAATGTGGACATCAGTAATGCTGATGAAATATCAAGGAAAACCACTCTCTACTTCTCACTGTTTCATGAATATCATGTCAATTTTGTCTCTCCGTAGGACACTGAGATTATCAACACGGCCATTCTGACTGGACGCACTGTGGCCATTCCTGTCAAAATGGTCTCCATAGAGATGAACGGAGCAGTCACTGATGTCTCAGCCTTTGTGCAGTGCAAGTCGTCCAATGAAGACATTGTTAAGGTACAGTAAACTTGATTTCCTCAATATCTGTATCTGTCAAAATGGCCTCCATAGAGATGAATGGAGCAGTCTCTGACATCTCAGACTTTGTACGATGCTAGTCCTCCAATGAAGACATTGTTAAGGTACGGTAAACTTGATTTCCCCAATCTCTGTATCTGGGAGATGTCAATTTAGACAATGTAATCCCTTTACTCCCTTTCTACTGCCCAGCACCACAGTCACAACATCAGGAAAGCATAAAAACTTAATTTTGGGCTGTTCCATATGTACCCGTGATGTGATTCTTGCCTTATTCCTCAGATAACATCAATGGATGTACATAAAACTCTACATTAAATCAGTATGGTAACAAGGGAGCAGTAAAAGCTCCATTATATGCTTTCTGAAGCACCACACCTACAGCTTGTCAAAGAGACACCTTGTTCACAGAGTTCTGCTCACCTGATGTGCCGTAGTGCAAAGCCCTCTGTCTCTTTTTGTTCATGTGTGATGGCTGCAAGCAGTCCCAGTGTCCCAGGATGCAGGGAACAATCGCTGCTCGGGCTCACAGGGAATCCAAGCTGAGAATACAATATCAAGTCTTGTTTGTTGATTAAATAAATTAAAGTGGGATCACAACAACTTGCAGAGCACATTAGAGGCTGTGATTACGCCTTTATTATTTTCTCCAGTCAATTACAATCATAATAGATTGCACTATAGGCAGATTGCATAATTGTATAGGCAGCACAGTGAAGTGTTGTAGTGCCATTTTGCCGTTTTGCACTGTCGATCATATTAAAAGTGATGGTGTAAGGGGAGCTGTGACCTTAGATGAAGTAAACAGTATATACTGTATGTCATTATATTCAAATACAGTCCAGACAGCACAGACTGCCTCATTCCTCCTCTCAGGCTTCCTCTCATAATAATATGATATAATAACCTTCCTTACAGTACATAGCAATTTCCGAAAGCAGACTTTATAAAATGGGTTACAAGAAGACATTACAACAATAAAGGGATCACATAAAAAGAGAGGACGTATAATGAAAGGTTTGAAGACTGCATGTGTGGACAGTAAGTCTGCCCAAACTATGTCAGTTAGCACTGAACAAAGTACCCAAAAAAGCACCTTGTTGAGTCCACACCTCAAAGAACGCCTTGGTACTTGGTAGGTGCACCTGGTAAAGGTGCCGCTGAGCGCATAACACAGCTCCAGTCCCGTGTTATGAGGGACGTGGACTTCATGATCAGATGAAGGAAATGTAATCAAACCCAAACTGAAAATGTGTTTCATTTCATGTGCACAGAGATCGTTTTTATGAATGAAATTAAATGTGTGTAACTTCAATTTTATGGCAGACAATGGCAGCATGATGGAAGAGGATGTTGATTTACATTGTATCTGCTGCCTTACACCCACTTTCTAATTACCAGGAGGCTGACGCTAACTGTCTAAGCATGTATTTTGTGCAAATACATTCTGCCAGTGATAAGATGTCCCAAAGTGTAAGCCATTTCACCCCATCTATCAGAACACCTACAGGATGTTTTAACATACTTCCGTGGATAAAGATGGATTTAACCAGGGAATCTGGCTAACGGCAGAAGTGTTGTTTCTTAAACCAGTTTATACTTCATCACATTTGTCCAACTCTATCTCCTTCTCATGTAAAGGTTGTAAGTTTATAGAAAAACTCTGTATACAGTAACAGCTGCATGTGAATATGCTGTAATGGATGGGAAACAGCCGTCAGGGAGAGGGAGGCCAGACGTGACTCGCAATATGATCGACTTTGACTTGTCAGGCTTGTGAATTGTCTCAGAAAGCTTTAAATTTTACCACATTCATTTCTTATATTTGAAGATTCCCAAATCCTGTCCGTGTTGAAAAGCCTTTTGTTCATTGAATAGTAAAACTATCATATCAAGTCAGACTGATGAAATCCTCCTCCTCAAGGTCAGGTGAGGCAGGTTTGATTGTAGATTTTACAGACTGAGGCCATGAAGCCATAAAGCTGAATCAGATACTGACTTCAATCATTTCGGTTGTGACTCGCCAGTATCTGTTCTTATTAAAAGACCAGTATCTGTCCAATATATTTTCACTCTGATATACTGGACTACCCCTAATGCTCACTGCCTCACGCTGTTATCTTGTATACAAAGTGGTCTGAAGAAATAGATTCTGATACCAGAGGGAGAACAAATTAAACTATGAATTAAACTCACAGCAGAGTTCAGATCAATGAGTTTCCTGTATAGACGTGTTTCTTTAAGGTGGGAGTGGTTCCAGTGGTGATGCATTGTATTGTACTGTCAATAGAAAAGAGCAGGTGTTGCATTGGGATGGTTGGCCACAGCATGTCGTTTATCATTTTTCATTATCCATTAAAGACAAGGCGCTGGGCCATGTGATATTGAGTGGGCTTGCTTCAGTGCCCCTGCCATTGAACATTCGAGGCTAATTTAAAATGAGCCCTTCAGGCCCAGGAAATACACGAGTCATGACAGTTCAATAAAACGTCCCCCAGAATACAGAAATAAAAGATTCACAGTGAGCCCGACAAAGGTGGAACACTCCATTACTTTGTTGTTTTTTATGTACCACACACATTACTGTCATGCCAAAAGTCATGCCGATCTATTCTAATCAGATTGTCTTGTTTTAGCTGCAGCATGCTGGTTGTTGTTTTTTTTATTCTGAGCACTACAGATGGCTGGTGCAAAATACATGCTTTCAAAGCTTTCCAGCACCTTGTCACATCTCCTGCTAGCCTCGTGACTTGAGACTGCAACTCAAACAGCATTTAAACTAAAATTATTTTCAAGACTTCTTCCCTGAATAAAGCTTTATTTTCAGCCCCGCATTCTTCTCATTTGGATGTTTGCCAGCCCACAGGCGGTTGTATTTTTTTTTTCCCAACGTTGAGAGTAAAAATAGGTGAGAGGCTGTCATTTTTTCTTGACTGGAACTTTTATTTATTTCTTTAGTTCTTTCTTCTTCGGAAATAACTAAGCTGCAGTGTGCATCAAGAGCCTATAGCAGATAAGCCAATCCTGCGTGGGCACGGTTGTAGCTGTGTGTGTGTGTGTTTGTGTGTTTGTGTTTGTGTGTGTGTGTGTGTCTGTGTGCGCAGGAGAAATTATTAAGGCACCCTAGTTGTACAAGGTGGGAAAGGATAGAAAAAAGAAGGCTCAGTGTGTCAGGGGGGTAGGGAGGACTTGCCGGTCATCATAAGCAACAGAGACCAACCCCATCCCCCCACTGATCATCCTCTCCCATGGCACTGTGACTCATAGAACCCATCTGAAGACAGGGATAAGGCCCCGTGTGTGCACATCACATCTCATGCCTATGGTCATCCTGCACAAATACTGTACCTGGCTGATGGCTCCGTCCTCCTTGCCTCACTTGCATATTAGTGTGGCACATTAACAGTTAGCCCAACTCCAAATTTAGCATCTAAAAGACAAAAAATGAGCTAATAACACCAATGACAGCTCTTGTTATGCTATGTGCTTAAACATCCCTGCAGCTTAGGATTGAAGGTTATAATGATTGCTTGAAGTTGCAGCAATAATTGTGCAGGGGAAGATGCAAGAATGTCATCGATGAAATCTTGAATTCCTTGCAGTAAATATGCACAACCCTAAATTCAGAGGGTGAGTTTGTCCAGATAATAAAAAACATACTTTCTGACATACCTTGTCGTATCTGTCTATTTTGTTTTGGTTTGGGGAAGGCCACTCAGTTCCCATTTAAACTAGTTTTAATGTTACAGAATAGAATCATATTTTTGACAATTGTGTGCTTCCAACTTTGTGGCAACATGTTGGGGATGGCCCTTTCCTGTTTCAATATTACAGTGCCCCGGTGTACAAAGCCAGGTCCATAAAGAAATAGTTTTCCCAGTTTGGTTTGGAGAAACTCAACTGGCTTGCACAGAGCCTTGACCTCAACCCTGTTCAAAGCCTTTTGGATAAACTGGAACGCCGACTGTGAGCCAGGCCTCAGTGGCCGACCTCACTAATGCTCTTCCTACAACCAGGTTGCAAAATCTTGTGGAAAGCATTCCCACAGGAGCGGAGGTCCATGGGTTTGGATTGAGATGTTCAACAATTTCATAGGGGTGTAATGTTCAGTTGTCCCCATACTTTTGGCCATATAGTGTGATCTTGCAGTGAATGGAAACCAAATTCCATTCTCCTCCATTGTATCTACCTGTATGGCTAGATACCAGTAGAGGTATATTTTAATATATAATTTGAATGAACAACCCTTTAAAGTGCACCAATCACTGCTTTGCAATATGAAATAAATAAAAATATGAGGGGTTTTTTAATTAAAGCCAAACTGTTTCCAAGAGGCTCCAAAGTCCCAGCTTTCCAGAACAACAGATCATTTTCACACTCAACATCATTAATTCTACCAACAACAGGCTAATGGGGGCTGGCTCATTTAGCTAACAGAGCTAAATGAACTCATTGGTTGCACTACTCTTGAAGCCAGCACACATCCATCACATGAAGAAAAGCTTCACAATAGCTCCAAGACACAATCCCAGTAATGCTAGCCATATGTCAGCATTCATTCAGTGTTCATTTAATGCTATCCCTAACAGGAAACTCCATTTGGCGGAACGTGGTGGCAATTAATTCAGCGAATATTTAAATTTGAAAATAAAATGTGGTTTCTGTTTGGAAAAGCATGCCACGCAACATGAATATGTGAATGTCATCAAGATGGCTCAATTTTTCTTCTGCGCCGATTTATTCTTTGCTCTGTGTGTCTTTGACATTGAAACGTGTGTGAGAAAATCACTTGTCTTCCCGTAGTCTGTTTGAAACACTTAAAGGAAATCAGAGTGTGGGAGCAACGCTGGAACAGAAGCAGTTTTAAGCAGCCCAGCTGAGCGTTCATATCTATCCACCTCTAGGATGACTGCAACTCCAACATGGAAAATATTTTAAATATTTTGCATCTGGTTTTGTTTATTTTTGTCTTTTTTACAATTTTCTGTAAAGGCCTTTTTGTGCTTTGGGGAGACCAGATGTCTTGTAGAGCTGCGGCACATACCATGTAACCGTGGCAACTGTGGTTCCAGTCCAGTATGTTGCATGTCATCCCCTTTCTCTCTTGACCTTTCCTGCTGTCAAATAAAAGCAAAATGTCCAACATACTCTATAAATCTAAAAATATATACTCTACTGTCAAAGCACCTGCAGTTGCCTCTCCTCACTCAGTGTCCACCAGCTACAGTATATAACCCCCCACCAAAGCCAGAGAAACATCAAAATGGTACTGTAATGGTCACTGTAATGACACATTCTTGATCACGTCATTGTATCATCAAATATGCTGTGGAGTTGAATTATGGGAAGTGTAGGATCCAGTGTTTTTGGATCCTGACCCATACTAAGGACTAAAAGTTTATATCGCTGCCTCTGCTGCATCGATTTTGACCATCCATTTTTTCATCTGTCTCATGTAAGTCCCCTAACTTTGTGGAAGTCAAATACTAAATTGCTGAAGTACCCCTGCAATGGGTCATGTGTAAATAATGAGCCGATGATGTAATGGCAGTAAATCTGTTTAGCAGTCTGACTGCTCAAGATGGAATACAGTTATGGCTCAAGTTCCACACTGGATTATGTGAACAAATGTGTTTAACTGCTATCGGTGCAGAATGTGGATGAACTGAGAATTTGCAGTATTATTGGCGCTGTGTGAATGGTCACATCATAATAAAATGGCATTAAAGCATTGCTTGCTTGAAGGACAGAAGCTGCTGCCTTTACCCGGAACCGTTTGGGAAATTAATTCAGTTAATGTTATGGAGTAAATGTGTGAAAGGTCCTTAGGTGTCTTCACCTTCATTAACCTAGCCAGTCTTTCACTCTGCATCATGTGACCAGTAAACGACCAAATGCGGGCGGCACATGCACTTGTCCTGATGATCTGTCTCCACCCAGGCAATCTGCTGGCACCATGGAAGATGCCACAGCGCATTAGCAGCAGTGTGAAGGCATGTGGCGGCTCAGTGTGTGAAAGCCCTCCTCAGCAAGCCCCCACAGGGCCACTGATACCCAGAGTTGCTAACAGCTTTTGACTTGCAATTAGCCGGCCAAGTTTATCAGCAGCAATAGCCGCAGGAACTGAAGCGGCACTGCAGCTAGGGCTCGCTTTCAGTGTGTGTGTATGTGCACATGAGCGTGGCTTCAGGGTAGTTGGGAGTACATGTCAGGCAGATGTTCTCGACTCACTCTTATACAGCAAGCCACGCTGTGATTAATCAAGGTGGCTGGGGTCTTTTAGTTGAGTTACTTCTTTTTCTTTCTTTTGTAACTCGCTTCACACAGATAAGACTGCACATGAGCAGACAGAACAATAACACACAAAAGCTGGATACTGTGGAAGCCTATAAGGTCAAACCCTGCAAAACTGCATTAACTGAACCAGAGGGAAAGACTGTCATCTTAAGAAGTCCTTCCACCACCCATCCCTCCCCCCACACCGGCCTGTCTGCATGGAGAGGGAATTATATTACCCAGACCTCCTCCCAGTTATGATGAATCCCCAGCCCTGAGAAGACTGGCCAGCCCGACCTCCATTTGCGGGAGATTAGATCCTCTGATTACAATGCCAGCTACCTCCCACCACTAGATAAATCTTCGATGGGAGCCCAAAAGCAAAGCCCTCCAGATCCATTGCAGTTAATAATTTAGTGTTAGAGGGGGACAAGTATTTATGATAATTCAAATGGAGCGGGAGCTTTTTGACTAGATGGGAAAGCTAAAGAATGGTTTTAAGTTAAAAATGGCATTTGCTAAGACTTAAATTTAGAAATTTCCATATATTGAATTCATATTCAGTGTCATTGCTGTGTCACAAATGGTATCATATTACATGAATGTCTCGTGAAAGGTGAAAAGTGGGAATATGTTTATTAATGTGCCATGTAGGTGTTATGAACTAAAGTTCATGTGAAATGTCACACTGCTGTCACCCTTCATTTTATATGAATAATGTGTTTGCCTAAAAGCTTTTGTTGGCATATTATGTGTCTGTATAACTGTTCATAGATCATTATGCTGAGAATGGGCAAGAGAGGTGGTGGGGTTAGGACGTGGTTTGCATGCCTAATTTGCACTGTACATGCTTAACAGACTCTGGGTTACTTAGAAGCACTAATTTGACTGCAGAAAAGATGCAAATTAGATTAGAGAATAGCCCACAGCCAGTTAGCATTGTTTACAGCAGTGGTTCTCAGCACTGTGCCTCTCAAGGCCGGAGAGTCTTTGGGTTTTCATTCTGACCAAAGACAGCAGCAGCTGATTTTCACTGATTTGCTCCACATCTCTGGGTAAGGCTGCCGAAATTAGCTGCTGTAGCATTTGGAAGGAATAAAAACCTGCAGAAGCACTCACAGCCTCATTTTAAGTTGTTTCACCCAAATTACTAACAAAATACACAGCATTTTCACGCTTATTCCTAGTGGTATCTAGTCATGGAAATAGTTTCTGTGCGTAGGTGAGGTTTGAGATACAGATGGGTGACAAATTAAAGGAAAAACCAACATAAAGTTTCTTAGTAAGATGTTGGACCACCACGTGCCAGAACAGCCTCAATGATCCTTGGCATTGATTCTCCAAGTCTCTGAACTCTACTGGAGGGATGAACACCAGTCTTCCAAAAGATATTCCCTCATTTGGTGTTTTGATGATGGTGGTGGAGAGCTCTGTCTAACATGTCAGTCCAAAATCTCCCATAGGTGCAAAGGCCATAGCATATGATTCACATCATTTTCATACTCACCAAACCATTCAGTGACCCGTCGTGCCCTATGGATGGGGGCATTGTCATCCTGGAAGAGACCACTCCCATCAGAATAGAAATGTTTCATAATAGGATAAAGGTGATCACTCAGAACAACTTTGTACAGATTTGCAGTGACCCTTTCCTCTAAGGCAGGGGTTCGCAAAGTTTTGATGACTGAGTGCCAATT
>NTHP01000029.1:312308-327604 GCA_003416845.1 Oplegnathus fasciatus
AGGGAGGCAGCATATGATTGAGGGTCACACAGGAAAAATGCACACAGATAAGCCTTGTTGAAACTGTTCAACCTCACGTTCGCGCTCTTCACCCATGAACTTGTCGTAGGATTTGTGATTGGTTTCATAAAAGGCGTTTAACATTAAATTCCTTGAGCACTGAATTCACCTGTTTGCAGATAAGGCAGATCACTTTATCTTTATCCCCCCAGGTCTGACGAAGTAAGAGTTGATCCATTTTTCCTGAAACCTCCTTTTCTCCTCAACAATACGTTTTTTTCCGGGGTGGCTTTTCCATCTCACTTTCACATTAAACTGCTGAGTTGTCCACCGAAATCGCTAACTTTAGTTAAAAGCACTACACACTGATGACAGAACGTAATTCCCGCGACACTCGTGATGTGCCAGTAGTTGCCATGCAACCAGTAGCTTTCTACAAGTGTCATTCCTAACCTGGCAGACGCTTGTTAGGGGGGGCACTGTAGCTGAGGAGTGTATTAAATGTAGGTTCTTGAAAGTGAAAGTATTGAAATGGACCATGGATGATTAAAATGTTATGCATGCATGTCATGTCACGTTCGGGGGCCACACAAAATGGTTCTGTGGGCCGCCATTGGCCCACGGGCCGCACTTTGAGGAACTATGCTCTAAGGGGACAAGTGGATCCAAACCATGCCAGCAAAAAGCCACCCCACGGCATAACAGAGCCACCGGATCTCCTCACCGTGGGGGGCAAGCATTCAGGTTTTTCCTTTAATTTGTCACCCATCTGTGTATCAGTTTTCATTGAGACTATTTATTCACTAGATAGTACTTGCTGGGTTATTCTGACTAACCAAGATTTTGCTTCTCGAGACAAGTTGCTGTTGAGTTTTTCAATTTCCAGAGACAGATATCTCAAAACCTGGCAAGTAAAGCCACTAGTCATACCTCTATAGAGGTTTTTTTTTATATGGGTGAACCAATTCTTTAAGACAAAATGAAAGTATTGGCAGAGGTGGTTTATGTGCCCTGAACTTTCACATCACATTCACATACCTAAGAGATCCTTGCTGTATATTTGCTCTGCTGAAAGTATCAACCTTGAAATGCTCTGTGATGAATTGTGGCACTGACAGCTGCATCCATACTGTGCTGTATATCATCACATATCACTTAGGTCCTCTGCCACTGAAGTGACCATTACCATATAGATGGTCTGACTTCTGACCCTGATCTGTCCTAGGTGTCCATGAATTGCGACTACGTGTTCGTCAATGGGAAGGAGACGCGGGGATCCATGAACGCGAGGGTCATCTTCAGCTACGAGCACCTGAGCGCACCGCTGGAGCTGACCGTCTGGGTGCCCAAACTTCCCCTGCAGGTGGAACTCTCTGACAACAATCTCAGCTTCATCAAAGGCTGGAGGGTTCCCATTCTGCCTGACCGCAGGTGAGGCTCACATGCAAACAGAGATACAGGTAGCACGCGTGTAATGTCGTAGGGTTATTACAGTTTCATGCAACTTATTTTCAAAGCTTTGGCCATCATTCCCATCTGTGATAATAGCATTGTACTCGCCAAGTTAACTGCTGAGATTAGGGAACATGGCAACATCACTAAAGAAGTCAGTGACGTGTTTCTTCGTCTGACTGCCCATGTCGGATCTCATCTCATGCAATGTTCAATATGAATGATGATGTGTGTCACAGGTTGTAGACGTAACAAGATATTCCTCAACTAATAAGAGAAATAAGACCCAAGCTGTAATAAACCCAAAGTTTCCTTTTATGTTAAGTTTAAGCAAACTCTGAAGCACTGTACGTTTCATATAATAGTATGTTTCAAGGGAGCATTCTCAAACCTCTTTGCTCTGTTTCCTTTTTCTTATCTGTACCCTATGGTGAAAGCAACAGAGCCAGAATGTATTAGGTGCAACACAAATTTTGGATGTCTTATTTTTTTTACATGATTACCAGAGGACTCATTATCCAAAGAGCATGGAACCCCGCAGTCTTAAACATTAGAAACTAAAAAGCAGTGCAGCCTTCTCTCTGTTATCCAGGATTTTATGTGTAGTGTGCTTGTTTTGCTCCAATTAGATGCTCTGGCTCAGGTACACGGTAGAAATGTACCCTGCAAAATGAATCTCTCAAGTGCAAATTGATCTACGAGGTTGTCGTGTTTGTGTCATACCCATCTGAACCCATTTTATACAACAAGTCCAAGCAGCAGACTTAATTTGACTTTGAGTATGTGCAAACTAAGCTTTTCCAAATGAATATTGGTTGTACTTTTAGATAGAAAGTGATGTTTTTGGACTAACAAGCAGGTAATGTGGGGTGTTACTCTGGACTCGAAATGATGGTTGGAGTTTAACAGTTGTTGTAGCTGTACTTCCAAGAAGCTCCCACACTGATGATGCAGTAGTACGACCGACTCTTCTTTTTGTGTGTATCAAATCTACATTGAATAATTGGCTAGCATGAACACTATTCACATTTTAACAAATAAAATAAAATGAACCTGCAATGTTTTACATATCAGTTTCCAAAATACCTAACCTCTATGAAAGTTCAGCCATTTGGTTAGAAAATGCAGCACTGACAAACCTCTGAAAAGACACTCGTGACAATTTTAGAGTGCAGCTCAATGTCTCATTCAACTTAACTTAAAGAAAAAATCCCCACAATATTAAAAGTACAAACTTTAGCATCACATTTACAAACTGCATCAAATTGGTCCAGTGTTAAAAACACACACACGTTTACCTTCTGCAGAGGTCCTCAAACAGGTGGTATAACCTGCTATAACCTGTTTAACCGACGTTGTGAACATATTTAATCACCCTCTCTGTTGACATTAACAGTGTTCACATAACTGCGTCTGCTTTAGTCTGACGAGCCTGCAGCTCCCCTGCGGTGTTATGGCTTTTATGTGTAATTTGAATGAACACAAATAAAAGGGTAATTAATCTGTTTCAGTATATCAACATTTTAAATGTAGATAGTATGAACTGTACCAGTGAAGGGCTTTTCACAGTGTATGGAGTAAATGTCTCAGTTCAGCACATGGTCACTGAATATACATCTTTCCAACATTATGATACGGTTCTCTGCACTTATTCTTCTGTTCTGTTTGTATCCTCGTAAGGAATCAAGGCCAATTGTGTGGCCTTCATGTCAATATTATACAGTAGAAGCTTTTGTCAATAGAAGGAATCCAGCAGGCAATAAAGAAATGAATGAGCTGTTGCCCACAAGCTAGAGATATAAAACCTTTAGATGTGGAAAAAATGGCAGTAGTGGGAGATTAAGGTTGTTCGAGCCGGGACCCTGATGAAAAATATGGTCTTAGGTTAAAGAACCTGAGCTCATTAAAATATTCCAGCATTCTTGTCATGCATGGAGCAGTAACAAACAGGCCCACCACCCTTCATTTAGGAAATGTTTAATGGGAGCATTAACACTCACGCGGGTGGCTGCTGTCATCGCTGGTGGAGTACATCACCGTAGACCAAATCCATTTCTACCCAACCTGAATACAAATGGCTTGTTTAAGGAGTTGTTTGAAGAATTAAGATATTTCAAATGACCTAGAGTGCTTGGAAAACATCTTGCATAGCCTCATTTTTCAAAGATCCCCAATGGGCTATAATGTGCTATAGATGGTATATTATTTTGACATGTAAAATGTGTCTTAAATCCCCACTTTTGCACCATTTTATCATTTTCTTCATTCATTGTGAAAGGCCCAGACTATTAAAGTAAAACCCTGCAGATGACGAATCATGTATGTGCTTTTATCAGATTTGTTCAGACCTCGTTATTTTGAATGGTGTTTGCCGTTTGTCCAGTGTTTACCAGGCCCCAGGGTTTGCCGGAGGTCTCATATGGTATAACTCTCCCATAACGATATTACCTTTGTTATTCAACATTCCCCGAATATCAATTGGTGGTCTAGTTGTTTCAAGAAAATTGGCAAGGTTTTAAAGTTTGTTTCTCTAAAGTATGTATCTCTACAATTCTTCCAACCCATTTTCTATGCATATAGCTTCCTTTGTGCCTTCATGAAAACAATAATCAAAGACCCCTTGTGAGCTATTTTAGGTTGCTATGATTGCCACACAGCCAGGCCAGAGGAATTCATTTCACTGCAGGTGAAGCATTTCTTTCTTGCACGCTGTCATTTGGATTTACTGGGAGTATGTAATTTTCTTTTCCCTGTAGTTCCTTGCAGCATCAGGCAACTGCAGACAAAGACAGCTCCCATCATTCTTGATGGTGCCACATGCAGACTATTGAAACTGCTGATACTGACTAGAATGGCCTTCCCACAGGAGCCCTCTGTTTTCAGTGATATTCCTGGTGGTAGTGTTGGACACATCTTTTGATGTATGCGATATAGCAGTAGTTTTGTTTTTCTGTTGATCCATAGCTGTAACAGTATCACAGCGGGCTGGCACTCACTTGGTGCTATTTAAACGTGAAATATGTTGTATTTTTTTTACATCAAAAAGTAATTACCACTTTAATTTCAGGCCTTAATGTGACCTCTTTATTGATTGATTCAAATGTAGAAATGAAATGTAGATGTTTCCGTGATTCTGAGCGTCTCGAGGACTCATCCTTGTTGACTTAAAAATAGAGCTTGGCAGTTCATTCTTGACCTTGAAATGTCACACATGGGCTCATGTGCTTTTTGGATATCTCACTTGGTTTTGTCAGGAAGAAACATTTCACATGTAATGGTAACATAATATGCTGAGCATGCAATCGCAACTTCCTCAGTTTGAGTTCGGCCTCTGTCATATGTCATCCCCCAACTCTATCCCCTCACTTCCCGTCAGCTCTCTACCACCTCCAATTTAAAAAATGCATTACCCATGTGAAATATATTTTATAAGAGCAACATTTCACATGTAAAATCATGAAGTTATTGTTAATCTTGCTCCCGATCATGAATAATGTTAATTTGACATACTAGTAACTATTATTGTGTTGGTGTTTACATTTTGACTTATTTAAGACTCAAAACCAGCGTTTCCAACTTGGGACATGACTTGAACTTGAGTGTCAGGACTCAAGACTTCTTTTTGACTTGCAAAACAACAACCTGGACATCTGCCATTAACAAAACAAGACCACTGCCAACAACTGCCTACAAGACTGGCAAACTCTACTCTACCAGGATGCCAGGGAGGCAGAGAATGGACAGACAGCAACAGGATTTACGAGGCATCATCTTAATTTTGAGGACTAACAATAGCACTGGCATGAGATACCAGGTTTTATTTGTCTTGACCTTGGTCTTGTTTGTTTACAGTCATTATGGAGTGCTGTGATAATGAATTAGATTACGTTTCAAAGCACTGTAAATAATACCTCAGAGTAAGATGGAAAATAAGAACTCTGATACAGTGTAATGCAGCTCGTTAGTCTTCCCAAACACACTCCTCCGGTAACACCAAATCGCGATGATTATCTACATCAGACTTTGCTAAAGCTGCTTTATTTTGTAATTGTGTGACTGAATTATTGTCTTTTCATTCACTCCTCTCAATCCTCCCATCGCTCACTCTCGCTTGCTTATTTTTCCTCCTCTCACAAGTGCTCTGACTTTCCTTTACACAACCTCTAACCTTCCACACTCATTCCTCGCCTCCTTAACTCTTTTATTTTCCTTTCTGTTGCAGTCTTTCCATCCTACATTCCTTCCTACTTCTGCAACGTGACACATTTTGAACCTTCATGCGCAGCAATGTCTCCTGGCCTGCAGTGGGCCTTTGCTACAGTGCAGCAGAATTGCTCACTGGCTGCATTATCCAGTAACATGCTCTAAAAAAGGAAAGAAAGTGTAATCGGGCGGGCAGCCCGTGTGCACTGAAGCTTCAGCTTGTACGGTTGTATCAGAGACTCTAATAAGAACAGACAATATTCTTCTGGGGGAGAAAAAATATCAACCTTATTTTCAGGTACAGACTCAGGAAGGTAAACTTTCACTGACCTGAGCCAAGAGTTGTGAAACTCCTTGACAGAGACAGAGAGAGCCTTACTGTCTCATTGGGTTTTTCACTACCTTTAACTGAATGAGTAACTGAGTGTGCAGTCTCAGCGTCTGCTCTGGAGTTAACTCGCTTACCTAAGTACGACAGCAACTACATGTCCTGAAGCTACACTGTCAGTCTCCAACACACAGAGGCAAACATGATGAAGTCCAGGTGACATCAAGGCCAGAGAGCTAATGAGAACTGGAAGAAGTTTTAGAGTCCAGTTTCCCAGTTCAGTGTCTTTTTTTTGGGTTATTCACTTTCTTTTGGGCCTTCCCTGCCAGATGAAGACCTGCATCTTTCAAACTTCTCACCTCTTGTTTGTTGATAGGCTTTCCTCATGATGGGTATTTTTCTTGTGTGAAATTGGTTGAATTCAATTGATGATTTTCTTTTTCTTCATTTTCTGCTATTTATTTCTTTTGACATAAAAAAAAGCCTGCCCATGAATAAAAATGGTCCAGTCTCACCCAGAATGATGCATAATAAAATGTGTGGACAATTTCCCTGATGGGGTTTCTAAAGCCACAGTCTGGATTCTAAAAATTCCTTAAAGAAAAACTGTCCATGCTACAGATATGCGACGTTCACATGCTTGTAAGCTCATATAAGGAGAAACTGTTTTCACATTATACATTTACTTAGTGATAGCAATAATGTTTGCCTGCTACTGTACAGAATGTACACATATGTTCACACTTATGTGCTAATTAAGAGTCTCAGATTCACCTAACTTGTCTTTAGAGTGTGGGAGGAAACCAGACCACCCAGCAAAAACTCCAACAGACAAAGAAAACATGAACAGAAAGGACACAGAAAGGCCCCAGCCTTGTTGTTGTGAAGTGCCACTGCTATCAACTGCTCATTAAATTAGTTATTATTTTCAAAACAATTTAGGCTAAGTGTATTTTTTCCAATTTGTTCCTGTAATTCTGATTTTGTGATAAATTATATTTTTTTTCTGCTAGTTATTTACTTTAATTTGACTTCGCTTGAATAAAAATGTACCAAATGGCCCAGTCTCAGCAGTGATGGTGCATACTAAACAATTTTCCTAATGCCACCGTCTGAATTCTAAAAGCTCTTTAAAGGCCACGCATGCTAAAGGTGTGCAACTTTTAAAGGGTTGTAAGCCCACATAGGCAAAAATTGTTGTGGCTTAAAATTTAAAAAATGATGCTGTGTGGAATTCTATTAATTATTCTTAAAAACTTTGTGAATTAATATTTGAGACAGAACCCATATGCAAGATTATTGTAACCCTGAAATGGCTCAACTGCTACAGTAAAACCAGGCTGTTATATTGCTTCTTGCAGCTACATGCTATATTTGTTGTTTGTATAGTTATTGTTTTACTGATTGCTTACATGCAGTTTGTACTAATGTAATGCATTGTTGCACTGACTAATGTAATCTGACAGTCGCTCGACGTCTCTTTAGCTTTTACAAATCAAGCAGTAATTTCCACAGTATTGAATGCATCGTAACTTTGCCACATTGTTACAAAATCACACAGCGACTGTGAAAGAGCTTTGCATTTTTTATTCATTTCAAAGTAACAAATTCAACCAGCCATACACACAGAAGTGATAAGTCCATGACCCGAGTTTAATCAGAGCAAAAGAGGTTCATGAGGTGAACAACCACATGCAGGTACATCCAATGACCCATGAGAGCCTTACTGGAGGCCCTTTTATTCCTAAACATCATATAACCTGCCGGTGCAAAGTTATCAAAGTGTTGGTGAGAATGATGAGGTGTGGGGAGGTAGCACGCTAAGATGAATTAATAATCAAACCCAGTAGGCGGGACAGGTGGAAAAGTACACGCAACAATGCATTTTGCTGTTGAGTGAGTGTACTCTAAGTGTTTATGAGACCTCAGAACAGAAATGCTTAGCCTAATAATCGGACCTGTTTCTTGAATCAATGGGTGGGATATATGCTTTGTCGGTGTCTGACAGCCCCGCTGCCTCTCCTGAATCTCAAGTCGTTCAGATAGTTAAGTCAAAGCAAAGATTAAGCAGAGGAGGGCTTTTTAAGGGGGAACTGGCAGACTGTCAAGCCTGCTGAGGGAAGTTGGGTAACTCATACATCTTGTTGTAGAGCAGATTGCGCTCAGTGGGGGATGCACCTGGCATGTTTAACCCCGCTGCCCAGGGCTCCTGTGAAATAAGAAGGGCGTCAGTCCAAAATTCTGCTTTTTGGTGCCGATCGTTCCTTCCCTGCTGACTCGGAGGATTTTTTTCCTCATGGCCACTACATCAGAACACATAATGGGATGGATCTCTGTTGAGTGGTGCCGAGTTTCTCATCAGTGTTATGATGTCAAATTATAAAATGAGTAGAGACCCTTATGAACAGACGGCACAAATTGAGACGTAGCATCATGCCACAGTGCTGAGCATAATTTAGCAGCAGCTGTTCGGTTTAAAGAAGTGACAAGTTATGATTGGTGACGGTTTTAAGTTTTTAACACTTTTTATGAGGCTCAATCTTTTTGCTGGACAATCCCAGACACATTCAGACAAATCTTGGGTATTGTGTTTAGCTTCTCAAGTTTTTCACCTCAGTAGTCTCTTTGCAGGAATCTCCACATCTGCCTAAAGTTGGCACCCACAGCGTTCATGGTTGGTTTAGGATAGCGCTGCTACTTCACTTGCTGCATCCTTGACACCATATAGAGGATTGTTTAATGCGTTTTTATTCTATATTTTAATAATTTTTTTCTTTTCTCTCCATCCAAGGAGCACCAGAGACAGCGACGCAGATGACGAAGACGACGAGCGCCGGGTAAGTCGAGGATGCACCCTGCAGTACCAGCGGGCCCTGGTCAAGGTGCTGACCCAGTTCCACACCACCTCCACTGAGGGCACCGACCAGGTCATCACCATGCTGGGGCCCGACTGGCAGGTGGACGTCACAGACCTGGTCCAGGACTCCCTGAAGGTGGCCGACCCCAGGATAGCTGAGTTGGTGGACAGGACGGTCTTGGTGGGTCTGGAGCTGGGATCCACAGTGCTGAAGGTAAACTGACCGCCTTTACACCTCAATGCTGAGAATTCACATAAATCAGCAATGAAAAATGAAGTGTCTTGTGAAGACAAATGATGTGTCTGAGTGAGAAGCCTGAAAGCGGGCATGGTGTTCCTTGAATGTGCCCACGACAGCTACCACACACAGAATGAAGATTGAGCTGAAGGGATGAGGAAGAAAGATTTAAAACTCAGAGCTCATTACTCTTTCTGAGTTTACAGCAGCTGTTGGAGGCTAAAGAAGCTGGTTCTATTAGAGATTGTTGACGCCTTGATTAAAAAATAATGCATGTTTATTACAACTCGAGTTTTATTTTCATAGTTTTGGTCATTTCTGTTGGTTAACATTGTGCTCACCAAAATATATTGCTGAATTTGGGAACACGGTTGCACCGCTTCAACAAAGTCAGACGAGGAAAGAAAAAGGCATTCAGACAGGTTGTAAACAAGCCAACAGTCTAGCCAGATTATCTAAAGTGAGTGCACCTGAAATGTCGGTAATAATCCCTCACTACACAGGAAAACTGTGGGCATACATAACTACGGCAACTACGGTCGATCAAAATGAAACCCAGAAGGCGGTCGATAAACTGTGATGGATGGTTGCAACAGACAGTTCAGGTAGTAATTTTATTGTCCATCTTAAAGTAAATTTGGTTAATCTGGGGGTTTGTTTAAAACCTGTCTGATGATTTGATTGCTTGTGTTTCTTTTTGCCATGTTTCCAGAACTTAAAAATTAACTTGGGCAGCACAATGTTATAATTATCAGTATGAATGATGGCCTAAACTATGAACACAACATTGAAGTTGTAGTAAACAAGATTTATCCTTGAAGTTCAAAGAGTATTTTCACAATCATGCTGCTATTTATCCCTCTCATCTTTCTTTTTCACATTTTGTCATTGTCTGTTATAAAACAAAAACCTCTTGGTCTTTCTGTAAGTGTATGCTGCTGTTGATGTCCACGTCTCTCAAGTAAAAGAGCTCCCTGACGTAAAGTGCATATAAATGCATCAGCCAAGACAGGTTCAGAAGTCCTTATAAAGGAAGCGGAACAAGTTATGACTCCTGGGCAGTGATTTACCGATGCTTCACTGGTCATTTATGGGGACAGAGAGAAGTAACGGTTGGTGAGAGTTTTGATCACCATGAAAGATCACAGTTTCAGCCTGTCAGGAGAAAGAATAGTCGCCTGATGGATGCGTCTGATGATGGCGAAATAGGGAGGAAAGATATAAGTCGCCAATCCATCATTTTAAATGAGCAATGGATCATTTGTAATCTGTTGAAAGGTATGAATAATTATACATCAATTTACCACCAGACGTAACTTGACACACTGACTCATAGCAATTGTAAATAAATAAATATGGTGTTCAGAAATGATTTCATCCCTCAAACAACTTTAAAAGATTATGGATTGATCTAGAACAACATGCTAGAGCTGGTTAGATTACTCAAAACTAATGTAATTGGATTACAGTGGTTTAGAAATAGCAATGGCGGTCTTCCATCAGGTGTCCATCTAATATAAGCAAATTACAAGATGTTCACCTTGTCAGACATCAATTAACCACTATTCAAAGGTCATAAAGACCAGGAGTCCACAGCCAAGCCAATGGCTCTGTGAGGCTGACACAGTGGTGCTCTGAGCTAAATGCTAATGTTAGTATCCTAACATGCTCACAAAGCTAACATGCTGATGCCAAGCAGGTATAATGTTTACCATGGTCACCATCTACATTAGTGTGTTCACATGCTAAAATTTGCTAACTACTGTAGAACACAAAGTACAGCTAAGGCTGACGAGAATGTCATGAAAAGCTAAGGGATCGCTAAAATTATTACAGTTCATTCTGAGGCGGACATGAATGTGTGCACCAAATTTCACTGCAATCTCTCCAATAGTTGTCGAGACATCTCACTCAAAACCACGGATGTGAACCTCATGGAAAAGTCAGGGGATCACCAAAGCCGTTAGGATTCAGTGTCTGGGAACCACAAATGTAACAGAAGTTTGTGCTAATCCATCTAGCAGAGGGTGAGATATTTCACTGGATTGGTGAAAACTCTGACCTGCTGGCGGCACTAGATGAAAAGTCAAAGGATCACTAAAGCTTATTGTGATTCATCCTCAGCGGACCATGAATGTCTGTACAAAAATGTCAATGTAATCATCCAATAGTTGCTGAGATATTTCAGTCTGGGCAAAAATCGGTGGAACGACCCACACGGCTATACTAACATGGCTAATAAAAATAAGAACAGTTTATGAGAATTTACAGGTGGACGTCATTCCTCATTTACTCAGTCATAAATCAAAGGTCCCAGCAGGGCATCACCTCGTTATGTTTAAGTCAAATGATCGCCGGCCACTGAGACCAAATTGAAACTCCAGCTGCCTCCTGCACCTGCAGCTCGGTCCCTGTAGGTGTGAATAAATGAATGAAGTATGCGAGGCAACTTGAATCCCCCCAGTCTCATGTTAAAACGCCACGAAGGAAACAGAAATTAGATCTCTGCAGAGTCACTATCCATTCAACATGAATGATTGATGGCTTACAAAACTCAAATTACAAAGAAGTTACAGTAAAAGATCCCCAGTTTGCAGAGCCTATTTTACAATGAATAGTGAAATTACTATGCTGATTTTCTGAAAATGAGTATGTAGCTCAACAATGGTCCCCTTACTGAAATTTTTAGTCTGTCAGAGGATTTGAATCAGTCTTTGAGTCTTAGGAGACTGACTCAAATTGTCCGCCAGCTCATGAATATGAATGAAGAAAAGGAGCAGCTTTTGTCCACTTAGTGCAATATTCCAGACAGTCATTAAATTTCTCTCTCTTTGGAAGGATGGTTGAGGATTATTGCATGAATGAACTATTTCTATGTCAAATTTGACAGGTCTGTTTAATTGAAGACACAAAATAGAAAATATCTGAGGTTTAAAGGTTAAACTGGAAAGATAGCAGATCTTAATTATTCTGGGTGTGTTTATGTCCCGTGATTACGTGGGAGAATGATAACTTTCTAAGAATTTCACCAAACCTGGTGGGAGTTGGGGGTTTAATCCGGAGGATTACTGAACAATAGCAGCTTCTCAAAGTGAAAAGCCAGTCTTGGACAGAATTCACTGTTAGTCCTCTGATCAGACATTATTTAATTAATATCTGCAAACATCAACCACTCTTCCAAAGACAGACAGCAGAAAAGATTGTGGAGTCTAATCTACAGAATCTTTCATCTCACCGGAAAATTGTAGTTCAATATTTACTATAGGATGTACAAACAGTATAGTACGTGTCTAAACAAAGTGATCCCTCTTTAAATGTTAACTCCACTGGATGATTTAAATGGATTTTATAGAGAAATTGGTGTCACTCAGATTAAAAAAATAACATGAGCTGGAGGTTTGTTGAGTGAATATGCAGTACAACAAGTTCCACCCACAACGTAGGCCTACCTAAATTTTATACCATGGTCAGACTCTTCAAATATTATCACATCTTTTTAAAAAATAGAGAGAGTTATATAATCTATAAAAACTCCATAGGTGAGAAGATAATAAATGCATTGAAAGATCATTTGCACTCCTCAGTTTGACCAAATGATTAAATGCAACATCCAAATCCTTCATATATTAAAATGTTCAGGGACATAGGCACTGATGTATAGATTCAACATCAAAATAAAGGCCTCTCTCCCTCTACATATATACAGGATGTGGCTCTTACAGTACAAGCAGATGTAGATGAAAATACATACATGAGCACATCATTTTACGTGACTGTAAACAAAGTCCCACATCACAACCTGTATCCCTAGATGTCAAATACACAAGAGGTCTTATAAGACATTTGTCACAAGTCATTCCCCCTCTTTATGTCTCTCCATACTTTGATCTGTCTAATAAAGTTGAATATGTCCCCAAAGAAAGTAGTAGTTTTATTGGAGTGGCTGTCAGGGACGCTAGGCAGACTGCTCTGCTGCAAGACTCTATAGTTGTCAAGGGAACCCTTGCCTTGCATGGAGGTGCAGAGGTTTATTTTGCAGCTGTTGCACCCACTTACTTTGCAATGTGGGAAGCTGTGTAATTGCCTGAAAGTTTACAGGACAGTAAAAGTTGAAAGCGAGGGTCATGTTTTCATTTTTCACCGCGTTTCAAGAGGTATTACGTTTGTATTTCATCAGTTCATCCTCTTGGAAGAGAAGCACTTTGTGTTTTGTGCAAACAAGCATAAAGAGGCAGGATACATCTCGGTGCTCGTCAATGTTAATTACACTGATGGAAAGTATAATGAAAAATGCCCATCATTTCCACAAGATGAAGGCTGGAGCTTGTAGAAGTCAAAGCGTAACCAGACTAAATTGATCTGTCACTTAAGTCCGCAAAAAAAATGGATCACGGTTCAATTTACTAAAACTCTTCTTCTGAATAATAGATTGTATTTTTTTATTGATGCTGTACACAAGTACAGTCTGGCATTGTTAGCTAATGCTGCCTGTCACGTGTTTCATATGTGTGCTGCTTATTAAATCCATTTTAGCAACAAAAGGTTATATGACAACCAGGGGCAAAGCCATACAAGGTGAGCTGTTTTTATAGCATTATATAGTGCTGCTCTAAATTTACTGTATACCTTAATTTGTACTTCCAAAATGTAGAAAAATATTTATTTTTACAGAATGCACAAGGGATGCATTTGACTTTACTACGTGCCACAAAAAATACCAGTAGTGTGCTATTTTTTTCTATTTTCTTATTTACACAGCAGGAGAATTTCCAGCTGAGTAAAGCTGTGTGTATATTTCTTAAAAACAAAGATAAAACTACAGCATGCATCTTCACATGTTGGCGATCCCAAGTGGCAGCGAGAAAAAACTGTTTGAATTTCAGAAGGGCGAAGTGCTTTCAGTATGCTTGGTTCATATAATGTCACATTCTGTTTGATAAGATTTCCCACCAGTCTCCCAATCATGCACAAGACATTATTTTTGGGCATACAGTGTGAATCTACAGTGTCTCAATTAGTGGGAACGAGATACTCCTATTGCTGCTCAACTTTGTGAATTAGATGTACTTTTACATAAAATTTTGCAGAGTGCAACTTTAACTTTCAACCAGCAAGAGTTTCTTTTAGTGTAATAAAGCATAATGAAAGTCTAACTGGAGGCTTAAATTGCCTTTTGCAGATCCCTGCATTATTACCTGTGGTGAAATAGGGCATAGCTTTCAGTGCAATGGTATTAATGATCTCTTCTCAAGGTCTGTTTGGAGAGGAGTGCTTCAAACTTATATGTGCAATTTTCTGTGGATGTGCGAGGATGCTTCGCTGCCTGAAAGGTGACTTGTTTTCCTCAGGTGTGTTTCTGCCACAGGAGACAGTATAAGATACCCATGAAATCTACAGCTTGCATGAATAAATCTTCCACTGATATGCTGTTGCACTGCACACCAAAAGTATGATTTATTGAATGCAAGATTTGAGAAGAGAGGAGTGTAGTAGGGAGAAAATAACGTAGTGTGATGCAAGTAATATGCACTACCATGAGTGAGCGCTCACCCATGTTTAGTGAAGAAACTCTGCTGGTCAGTGTCAGTCTGCTGCTCGGACTCATCATTGATCTTCTGTTTGCCTTAAGCATCAGTGAAATAGTGTAGCTTCCTGTGAAGGCCACCAACACGACGCCACGCACAGCTACACACAACAGTGACTGATAGAGGAGCTCCTATAGTTGAAGAACATGTAAAGTGTAACTACTTTCGTGCTTCACTTCACCTCCCCTGCCTGCAGCACCGATGACAAATTCAACTGGGAGCTGGGCTGGAAGGAGCTACACAGCTACAGCTGACCTCCCCTTGCTGGCAGACAGAAGTGCAGATAACAGACGTGGGACACATTCATCATTCATTACTCGGTGTAGCTATGAATCAATATTTATTCCACATTGTTAAATTTAGTCAAAATGGCTCTGTTTACTTTCAGGCGTGAGGTGCTGGCTTTTCATATGTTAATTATCACCCTCCGTCTGAAGGGGAGGAAGCATTTTCAAAAGAAAAGGGACAGACTCGGTTCAAGAATATTTTTTTCTTTCACCGGCTTTGCATTTTAAATAAACCACAAGATTATAATTAATGAAACTGGCCTGATGAATGTAACATGAAACAACTTTTTCTTTTAAATGCACAGTAAAGCAGAGGTCACATTGACATGTGTAAAATGTAAAAAAA
>NTHP01000029.1:327664-389566 GCA_003416845.1 Oplegnathus fasciatus
AAAAAAAAAAAGCATTGGTGAGTTTTCAAGAAATTAAGAAGGGGCTGCACAACACAGTTAGCAGTGTGGATGGTGTTTCTACACCAGCAACTCCTGCTGTTTGGTCATGGTGACTGCAGTGTGTGGAGAACTGGGTGTTTCAAATTGGGGAGAAAAATAATCAAATAATAAGTACAGTAAATAAAATTAAAAGAAGTACAACCTGGAACCGTCCATGCCAGGTTATTGCTATGGTGAATCCTGCTCATGTCCAGCCAGATTGCAGTGTTGGTTGGCTGGTCTACCACTTTGGTCCAGACATTCATGGTCCCCAGAGGATGAATCCTAAATGACTTTGGTGATCCCTGACTTTTGTACTAGTGCCTCCAGCAGGTTGACATTTCTGGTTTTGAGTGAAATGTTTACACAGCTATTGGATGGATTGCCGTGATGTTTTGGTACAGACATTCATGTCCCTCTCTGGATGCACTTTGGTGATCCCTTCATTTTTCATCGAGTGCCAACATTAGGTAAAAATGTTGTATTTGTCAAATACCTGCAAAACTAATGACACTCCCATCAGCCTCAGCTGTACTTTGTGTTTAATGCTAATTAGCTAATGTTAGTGCTAAACTATAAGTAAATTTGAACTTTGAGTCATGATCTCTTGCTTTTCATCCAGTTGATGTCATCACAATCTGTAACACTCCCTCCACCTACACAGATCGGATGCAACATGTCCCAGAGCATTTTTCCACAGACATTGGGAAACTTAGGAAATCAGTAACTGTGGTTAAAAAAAAACAAAAAAAAACAAAACAAACTGAGGGAAAACGAAAAAAAACAAATTGCAGCACTTCATCAGTAAATGCACCCTGGAATACTTCACAAATTAATAACAGTCGGGAAGAAAATCTTTCTCCTGGGTTTTCATTTTTAATGTGACAAAAGCTTGTTTGAAGCTTAATTTCTCTCTGCAAGTGCCAGCAGTTCTCTCCCCAAGTATCATTTTAAAAAACAGAAGACTGCATCAGTACCAATAGAATAAATGATAAACTGCGACCATTGCTTTTGCCGTTTTTTCATATTTGATAATTACTTTGAGACATAGTACTTGTGATACTTATAGACCCTTTTTACAAGGACTCTGTCACTGACCAATCTGTCTGTGCTCTGGACTGAAGCGACTCATGTTTGTGCCAATTATTAATAGCTTTAAAGCTGTTAGTTTCAACTAACTTGAATACCAAAACTTTCAGTATAATCAGTCAGATCCTACAATTGAACTATTTTCAGCTTCAAACAATAGAAATTAATTTGTAACTGAATACAAACCCTCAGATCACGTCGGCTGAACTCGATAAAAATTTGAAGTTTATTTCATTTGCACACAAGAAAGGTAGGAACAGAACTGTGCACGTGAGACCATCTTCTGTATGATGATGACTGAACTCAGCACATAAATACAAGGTAAATACCTTAAAGACATTCAAATTTTAGTGAACTAAGGCATACCTGGTGCTACAAAGCCTAGGTGTGACCAATGGATTGGTGATATTTCTGACTGGGAAAGGGCTGGCGTCAATCATGGCCAGATCAGTCCCTCTCATTCCCTTTAAAAGCACCGTCATCCCCACTATGGTGTGCTAAGAGTAATTTAACACCAAGGTGAAAAGCCCTGTTTCACTGACCTATTCCTGTTGAAAGTTTCAAAGTCTGACCACACCCAACATCACTGTTGGCTGACCACACCTTGAGTCCACTTCTACATCACTGTAGCAAGGTGACAACTTCAACCAGTGAAGGTTCAGCACAAACCAGGTGTTCATCTGCTGTACTCTTTGGTGAAGGTGAGAAGAGTCCAGACTCGCTGCTCCAAACAGAAAACGTATGTTCTTGTTCAGCATGTGCACGATCACAAATTATACAATAGTACATTATGTTGCAAATATGCTGCCAGGAGCAAGTGATGTCCCTTTTTAACATTGCTGTGCTTTAATTCTAATAACAGCAGCATGGCTCAAGCAATAAGACTGATATGTATTCATAAATCACATTATCACATAAGCATTCTTGGTGTAGTTGGGAGTAAGGGAACTTGGAGCGATCTAGCATCTCATAAGGAGATGTGCACCCTTTGAACTTGCACATAATATGAAGGAATGAATTATGAATCATTCTGTGCACTTCTAATATTTGCTCTCAAAGTCTTTTTCTCCACATTCAAGCCTTTTATTTTATATTTTGGCAACTGTGGGTGGGAACTCCTGTGAGCCGTTATATCTATAAATATCACTGGGTGTATCACTCTCACCCCAAAATGTGTGCTTGGCTTATTATTGATTTAAAATAGAATATGCTTTTAATTATTTCATGTTTTGATTGTTTCTTTAATTGTTAATTATAACATGCATAAAACAGGTTTATGTGATTTTTGAGGGTCTATGTGTGCCAACACGAGCAACAAAAATAGCAGAGACTGGGGGAGGTTCAAGCACAGACACCAAACATGCTCTGCAGCACCTGTTCAGGAGTGACAAAGTGATTTTTCTTCAGTTACAGGGATAAATGCCTACACAATATGATATGTTTCCAGCATGGACCATAACCCCCAAACAAGATTAGTTTCTGTGATTACATTCTTTAGTTTAGACAATCAATGTACGATGTGGTGTGTCTTTGAATTGTGTTTTGGCATTTGTACACAGTTGCCAATATTGATTTTAATAGTATTAGATTTTCTTTTTAGTCACTTTAATTGGCCTGTGAAAATATCAGCCACAGTGGAATGGAACATGAAATAGCAGAAAATCAATTGTAAGCAAACAGTTTTCACTGGTGGAGGCGCACTCGGTCTGACCTCAGAAGGATTTATGTTTAGACATGTTTTTACACAGAAACTGACTTGTTTTTGCTCAGGAAACATCTTTCACCTCTCTGTCACTATTCATAAAATAGCTTATGGTCTTTACCTCTATTAACTCCCCTCTTAAACTGAATCTATCCTGAGAAATAAAAAGTTTTGGAATCCGGCTGATGCGGAGATTTTTGTTGTTGCAGAAAAAGCTCCCGTAGTAAGAGTGATCCATCATGAAACTTGAGTTGTCCTCATGAAAACTTTTAGAGTTTATTTATGCATCCATTTACTATCATGCCTTAGGGTTTTGCATGCACATTTGAATGTGTGTGTAGCTGCATGTGCACATGTTTGTGTGATGCCCAGTAAACCATAACTCTCCTTTCTGGCACATTAATCCATCACATCCAAACAATATGCATATGGAAGTGGAACCTGACTGCAGAATTTTGTTGCTGCATAAAAAGTTTTTTTTCCTCCTATTTTTAGCCCTGAAGCATTTACCAGTATGGAGGATCACCTTCTATTCCTTTATACAGTTTTCAGCAATACTACTGTAGCTTTATAACACTTGACTCTGATATTAATGCAGTATATAGACAGCGATGTAGTACACACAGTGTGTTGTGCAGAGATATTTAAAGCAAAATATCAAGGGCAGGGAGGTACACACAGCTACTACAGGGAGGCTTCCACGCAGCAGTACTTAATTGTTTCCTAGCCTCTGTAGGCTAAGAGGGCAAGTCTGACAACAATCGTCAAGCCATTTAATTAATTGTAGCTATCGTGTTGTAACAAATGTCATAATACTGAAAATAAAAAGTCAAGGTGGAGAATATAGACATGATTGTGTTTTTCATATATAGCGCTCAGGACAAGATACAGTCAAAAGCTCCAGAAAAAGCTAGTAAGTGAGCCTTGAGTTTAGAGCATTTTATTACAAATACGATGTGTCAAGGATTCTAGGCACATAGTTTGGAGGAGCCCCTCGCCTCCCGTGACCCCACTATTAAAAATGAATAAACACACAATGATCGCGGTTTAGTTGGCAAAATAACTGGAATGCCTAACAGTCCTTGCTTGTCTTGCGTGTGTTATGTTTCTGTGTGTTCTGTTTGCCCCTGTGTGTCATCATAATCTTTAAGTCCCTTTGAGAGCTTGATTTGACTTTGACTTTTGCGTGAAATTATAAATCACGGCCATGTAGGGCTTCTTCCAGAGATTACAAAGAGGCCAGAAAATGTCATAAAGACTGAAAAATGATGTGGCCAAAATAAAATATTGTAATTATTTGCTTAAACATAACAAAAGTGTATTAGCAGAGAAGAAGAGCAGTCACAAATAGACCCTCACCAGTGTGAAAGCTCATTCTTGATCTTTGAAATGGTAGTCTTACAAAACCTTAACTGAGCGAACTCTGACGGCGATAAGAACCAAAGAGATGCTGTTGAAAACTCCAGGAAAAGTTTGCAAATTAAGATTATTTTGTCAAATTTTGTAGAATATTTGCTTAACAACAACTAGAGCCTCAAAGAATGACCTCACAGCGAACATTATGTTCCCCACAGAGGTGTGTCGCAGGTCAATTACATTTAATTTCTTGTGTTGTAGCTATGCCGTCATCTGACATGTTATGTATATCCCAAAACCTCCGTGCAGTTTATTCCGTAAAGGAAATAATAACATAAAATGTTGTACATCTCTCTGTCATGTAGACCTCACTTACCAAACAGCACAGAGCAAGAGTACAAGCCACAGGGGCTGTAATAAAAAGAGATTGGCAGGCTGCTGACTGTGTGTGTGTAGATTGTGTATGTGCATGTGGGTGTTTTTTTATTAAGGGGGTTTATGATGTTGAGCACAACAGAAGTCATAATGTATCGAGACCAAATTAATAAAACCAGACACCTGCAGATGCGTCTGTTTTCCGCAGATGATTTGGCTCAAGCCTTCACATGATAAATTACATTGCACCGAATTACATGACAGATTATTGCACCAAATGATTTGGCTCTTAGATCGGTGCCAAAGGCAGAAAAAAAGAAAAACACTGAAACACGACAAATGATGTAGAAATCACGCAAGGGTGTTTCTGTCACAGCAAGGCGCCGTAGTTTATATTATAAAGAGAGATATTAAAGGATTCAGGTGTCATTTTATTTGCAGTTTTATTTTTAGCGTTCTTGCCTGTTTGAATCCACATTTTCAAAACATGAACATCACGTCACATCAAATTTCAAATCAGGCAAATTGAAGGCTTCTAAACAGTGTTGTTTGGAAGCAGAACTTGTGTATAGGTGCTGTAGTTGTCTTGCCGTATCAAGGTTTCACTTGATAATGATTGGGGAAGCTTGTCAGAGCACCGAACCCTTCACTGCTCTAGCATTGCATGCTTTATTTGATGCCAGTTAGAAAACGCTTGAGATGAAGGTGGAAAAGATTTCCCCGTCTGATTCTGAGGACAAGGCCGCCGCTTCGCTCAATGGCTCTTTACTTTGTTCAAGTCCCTCATGACCTCTGGTTGCAATTGCAAAGTGAAATGATGATCTTTTAAAAGTGCTCAAAGTACTGGGTGTAGAGGCCCGTCAAAAGCCTGGGATTACCCGACAAGGCGAGACCAGCTTCAAATGGTTTTGTATTTCATGTGGTGACACTTAGATGGGCACAAGTGTTTCTGCTAACCGTCACTTTGAAAGCGTGTGGTGGCTGCTTCGGCTGTACCTCGTTGTCTGGTTGCTGATGGATTCCGTCTCGAGTGGGTTTTTTTGTTTGTTTTTTCACTATGATAGACAGAGAGGCATTGACACATGGATCCAAGACGCACTGGAACAAACAACAGCACAAAGCACTTTAATCCAAAATTGGCTTGTCATGGGCTTTATGAGCTTCAGAAAGACAATAAAGCTGTTGTCTATTCTGGACTTAAACGATGTCCCGCTGTCATGTGGAGGAACAATAAAAGAGCATCTTTTCTCTGCAGGTGGAGTCTCCGCTGGCAGTGGATGCCGTATTGGGAGAGTCTGCTTTCTCGGTCACAGACGACAAGGTTTCCATCACGGAGATGCGTGTTCACGCCATTTCAGGCCTGACCCTATCACTGCAGCCCAGCCCCGGCAACAGCCACACCATGGTGGCCAAGGCAACCGGCATCCAGACACTCACCGCTCCCAAGCAGGTACAGCGTAACCTGTCTCACAGTGCTGTAAAGAGAAATGACCAATTATTCATCCAGTCGATGTTATTTCATTTGTGTTCACTAGCTGTTTCATATTAGCAGTGGAAAGATTAACCCTGTGTGTGTGCGCGTGTGTGTATATATATACTCGTATTATTATTATTATTATTATTATTATTATATCATCCTTATTGTCATTATTGCCATGTTGTGGGGACGAACATGTGTCCTCACAGTCACATTTTGAGGGGTCACCTCCAATTTGGAGACAAAAAGCTGGTCCCCACAAATAAACCGATAACTTTTAGGGTTAAACTTTGGTTTTTGGTTAAAGTTGGGTAACTAGATACATTCCCCAATCACACACCGACTTTGAGCCATTCTATTCAACTCCAGCACTAAAAAGAAATGACCATGTCCAAAGCTGCATGAAATATTTACAGTGCTTTTTAGTCTGCAAAACACACAACTGTATCATAAAAATATGCAGGTGGCACCACAACCTTTGCTACATATTTATGAAGGCTACGTGTGCGCTGACGGTTAAGTTACCAGCATTCTACCTGAGGTAAATAACAAACATTAGTGCTACTTCCAAAGCACAAATTTACATGTGTGACACTGACACTGGAACCTGGTCTTCCCCGTTTCACTGAAAAATTCATCCTAATTGGGTAACTTTGTCGCGGGTCCCCAGTGTGTCACGGCCCATGTTTACTATTGCTGCTCTGGCAGTATACATACATTTCTGGACCTATTCTGATTCTTGAAATTCTTGAAATTTTGCTTTGTTTTTTTAATGTTGTTCAAAACCAACATATTAAACATTCATATTAAACCATATTAAATTCTTTTGATTCCCAGATGGATCAGTATTAAATTGCAACTGAATCAACTGAAGCAATGTATCTGTATTTTTGTATCGGATCATATTTATCTTCTCTTATCTGATTACGTATTGAATCATCTGAGAGGGAGAAATACACACCCCCTACTTTAGGTCTAAGTGTAATCCCACTGACCTCTGTGTACACTTAAATATGGCAATGAACCAATCACCAATTACTAAATGCAGTAAGCGTGTACATGTGGTATTGTGGCTCCTTCCTAACACTTAGTACCCAGTGTGTTTCCTTAGTTCTGTCTCCAGAGTGGTAAAATTAAGTTTATTTGCAAATCCCCTCAGTGGCTCTATATCAACAAGCAGGCGCTAGTTTCACTTCTGAGTAATAAAATTATTTCCAAGCTAAATCTTTTAAGCTCCAGCCAGCATTGTTAGCAAGGACACCAGATAAAGGCAGCTGCAGTGAACTAATAAGTATCCTTGCTGCACTTTTATCACAACCTCCATATTAGCCAAGCCTGGCAAAACACTTCTGATACGTCCAAATACATTTCCCAAAATGGATTTTATTGCTCAAGTGAGAAGTGAGAAGACGTCTGGGTGGGGAAAAAAAAAAGGGCAGAAAGTGTGCTTTTTCTTTGCCACTGTCTCTTCACACAGGAGTAAGGATCTCTGCAATTCTCTGCAAGGAATTAATTGGCAGCCCTGCTTCACCTAGGGAGAAGTGTGTGTATGTGCGTGAGTTCCTGCTTTGCCCTTTCATTGGTCTGCAAGTTGCTAAAAATGCAACGACAACCACATCAAGCATCAGTGAGAGAGAAGCGAGCATTAAATTCCAATTTTTCTTGCTTTCCGCTTCTTGGCCACCTTGAAATTTAATTATTGTAATGTATTGTCCTAAGTGCTCTCCAAGGCCGGGCCATAAAAGGCAGCCAATTCCTCTGCCGGCAAAGCTCTCAGAGGAGTACTGGAGCTATTTCAAGCCATTTGATTCTGTTTCACAGGAAAACTTTCTAAATGTCCTCTATTACTCTAGAAATGAATGAACACATAAACTATGGATGGGGAGAGTTGGACAATCAAGGTCTCTTTGCATCATTCTCTTTTCCACTTGACAAAGTTCAAGTCTTCAAGTCAGAACTGAAAGGTTTCAGTACTTGAAGGTTCATCATAAACCATTTCTGTTGCTGTAACTTACTCACTGTTACTGCGTAAATGAGCAACTTAATAAGGTCTTTATGAATCTGTATAGTATTATTACATCTCAAGTTGATGCAAATGTGTCAGAATATTATTTCCACAGGAGTGTTTTTCTGCATATGCATATTTCATAATCCAAGTTGTGTATGTTCAGTTCACATCCACATATATTCCCTGATGCCATAAAGCACAAATCAGAGAAAGCTGGAAAATCCAGGATAGGAAATGTCATCCTAACAAACATTACTTGGAAATGCACAGATTACATTAATTGTGGACATTGTGTGCCCATAGTTTGGTAAGCTTAGATACATAAAGTAATAATAATAATGAATGATAGCAGAAATCCCTCTGAGTCTCCTTAGGTCTTTGATGCCAAGTTGCTTTTTTTAACAAAAAGCTTAGCAATACTTTGCCCCAGACTAAACAAAATCATCTCCTCTACATGCATAACTTTCCTGCATTGTATCAGCATAGAAATGCATGCGCCAATTGTTTTGTCAGTGTCGCAACACCCACTCATTACCTTTTTTCCCCCCTATATCAGCCTTTTCGCAGCAGAGTCAGCGCATAAAAAACAGATCTGCCGTATTCGATGTATTATTTAAATAATCCGTATCAAAGGCTGTCTTCATCCTGTTATGCTGAGATGATAGAGGTTTTGCTCGTGGTGGAATATCATCACAACATAGTTGTGTTTTTTCCCAAACTGGACCAAAGGGATTTTTGTCCTGAAAAGAAAAAAAAGGAAACTAACTTTGTTTTAGAGACAAAATTTCCCCTCTTTGTCAGCTCTGGTTGGTTGGTTGCTGATGTTTTAGCAAGCTGTGAACAAGGGGACTGTCAAACCCAGCCTTGATTACATGGATACCAGTGTTGCGGTTTACTCTGCGGCAGATGAATGTTGTCAGGTAACCAGCATGCAAGAATTCAGGCATTTTATCCCGTTTCTCTATAGGGGAGCATAGACAGTGAAGAGTGATAGAAAATACGAAACGAGAAGATCACACACAACAAACGCAAAGTAGAGCTCATCATTCGAAGCACACGCTGCTGCTGTATGTGCCTTATCTGTCTGTGCTGCAGAGCGGAGCTGTGTTGTAGCCTTCAGGACAACGCAGTCATTCCTGCTACCCCTTCCTCCTCCGTGCTTGAAAGTGGCTTGCTGGTGTGCACATCAGAGGCAGGCCGTCTGTGTGCGTGTCAAGGCTGGTACTGAGCACAGGGTACTGAACATGTTCACAAAAGCTCTGGAGATTTAGGGATTGGAGCCAGTCCAGAACTTCAAAGGCTCAGTTGGTAACAGATTTTCAAATCACGGTCAATGCCATTAAAGAATGGGATCTGAACTACTGAAGATATTCTTTGGAGAGATATAAACACAAGGCACAGTCACAGCTTTTTGACTCTTTTTTTTTTTTTAACGCAGCATGTTGTTTACAGTATTTGCAGAAATTCTCAAACGTACTTGTGCAAAAGCCTTAAAGGAACTGTATGTTCTGTTTCTGTTTGGGGTAGGAATGGTATTGTTATCACCTTTCCTACCTCTCCTTCACTCTATTGGTCAGTTTCCTGCCCAACATTTGTCCTCATCATCTCCTTAAGCTAGATGCTATTAAGCCCTTAAAGTCTAAAGGTAAACCTGTGCTGCACCATTACTGATAGACTTCTGAAACTATGTACAGTTATGTTTGAAGACAACTTGTTTCTCCTTAGGATGTATAATGTTCTCCATCAGTTTTTTGAGGGGCTCACAAAACTAGCAAACACAATTGGTTTTTCTCTTAATTGCGAAGCTAAGGGAGCAATTTAGGCTTGGCAAAATCATTTTAAGTTTTCAATCAATTAGCACAAATAGTCCAACTGACTGTAAGAATAAAGTCTTCAACCCATTTTAATTGCACAAGTTGGTCAAAAATGTCAAAGACAAATGTCCACTGTCTTTTGATGGACGAGTTAGTTAGATAGACCAAGTTTTTCATATTACAATTCTTTTTAAGGATATTCACTATTTTTCAATACGTTGAGACTTGAAGTAAAGACAACTTTTCTGTTGTGACAATGACAAAGCCTCCACTAACAATATTCCCTTTCTCTGTTAGCCTAATAATCAGTTACAAATCAGTGATTTCTTTCCTCTATTTTGGTGCGTAGATAGTCCTGGTCCATCTTGACGCACACACACAAACCGTGGGACTGCATTATTTTTCTGTTGGACCTGTACTGTTTTCTGACAAGTTTTGGCAGAGATTTTGGATTTCTTGGATCACTTTTTCTCATGAGATAGCGGTTAGAAAACACAAAATTTGGCAACAACCTCTGGAGGAGCTTATTTTTCTCTGCTTATTATGTCATGATAAAGTTTTCAGTCTACTTCTGATTCTGTAGGTTGGTCAGAGACGTCAAAGACATTTAGCTACCCTTGTGATTAGATGTTGATAACTGGCCGAGGACAGACAACCATGTGTTTTTTGTTTTGATACAAACAAATATTGAAATACCTGCAACACTGATCACATTTACAGTGTGATCAGGGAAGTTAATGTGTTTTTGTCAGCTTCTTGTAATCTTTTTACTTTGTTTTTGAAGTGAACAAAAGTAATTTTGCAGTGCAAATAAACTACCAATCTAAACTGTATTTCTGTCTCTTTGTCTCACAGGAGGCCAGTTTGTCTGTCTGGATGCTTTTCAGTGACAACACAGCCGCCACTCTGACTTACTTTGATCCCAAAGACTACAACCTCAATGCCTCCACACTGGATGACAAAGTTGTTTCAGTATCCCAGGAGCCTCAGCAACGCTGGCCTGTAGTGGTGGCAGAAGGGGAGGGATCTGGTGAGATGGTGCGTGTAGAGATGACCATCTGTGAGGCCTGTCAGAAGACCAAACGCAAAAGCGTCATCGCATCTGCTGCAGTTTATGTCAAGGTCCGCTTTGGCCCAGAGGAAGACTCTGAGGAAGAGGCAACCACAGAGGGCGAGATCGAGCTGGCGCCCGTGACCAGGCGTCCTATCATTGATCCAAACATCAGTGGAAGAATTTATGAGACATCTAATGAGCAGCCTGCCAGTGTTCCCATTGATTACACCAATTTCCCCACCATTAGCAACCAGGAGAGACCAACTGAGAGTGATGAAGAGGAGGAAGATGACTTTGTGCATTCTCCTCGTAACATGACCGACCTTGAGATTGGCATGTATGCTCTACTGGGAGTCTTCTGTCTGGCCATCTTAGTCTTTCTCATCAACTGCATCGTCTTCGTGCTTAAATACCGCCATAAGCGGATCCCGCCCGAGGGTCAAGCCAACATGGACCATTCCCATCACTGGGTGTTCCTGGGAAACGGCCAGCCACTGAGAGCCCAGTGTGATCTGTCACCACAGCAGGTAGAAAGTCCCAGTAACCCTTTGGAGGGCGTACAGACTTGCTGCCACGGGGACCACCACAGCAGTGGCAGTTCCCAGACTAGCGTTCAAAGCCAGGTACATGGGCGGGGTGACGGCAGCTCTGGGGGCTCTACGAAGGAGAACGGCGAGGAGGCCAGCTCACCCACCTCAAAGCGCAAGAGAGTCAAGTTTACCACCTTTACCACCCTGCCCACAGAGGAGCTGCCCTATAACTCCATCCCCATAGCAGATGAAGAGGACATTCAGTGGGTTTGCCAGGATATGGGCTTTCAAGACCCAGAGGAACTGCATGATTACATGCGCAGAATAAAAGAAATAGCCTGAGATAAGAGGTGCAGTGTGAAGCGCCACTCTCAGCTTTCTAAAGAAATGTTCCTTTCTATTTTTCTCTTTTTCACCTAAGTGAAAGATAATTTTTCACAGACTAAAAGGCCAATTGTTGTTTTGGTTAGGGTGTGTTCCATTTAGTTTGCACAGTGCTGTAATCTCATACACGCTCACACAGAAGAGAATGCGAGGAAGCCAAAGACTTGACCAGAGGATCTCAATCACTAGAGAAATCTGTAAATCTTGGCTGTTGTTTCACTGAGAAGCTGAGCCATGGCCAGATGTGAGAGCTGCTCCAGCTCTCTTATTTTCAGGATTTGACTCTAAGGAAAGCCTGATATGGACGGGAATATAGAAGAGGTTTAGTATTGGCTGTGTTTTTGCTGGCTCAGTGGAATTCTGCAGTACTGTACCTACTCCAAACAAAGAGGCCTTTGATGAACAAAAAACTGTCAAAGACTCTCATGAAAGCTATGTTAAAAAATCATTTTGTTTTTGCCAAAGTAGGAAAAGCGTTCTTTTAATGGCGAAACTTTCTTCATTGTTGTTCTTGGTGCAGCACACTCATGATTTGTACTCATGTTCATTCCGTACATTTTTCTACATTTCATAGGTAGTCAAAAGCAGTGCCCTACTACTAGTCCTTCTGGTCCTGAACAAATCTAATGCCTTATAAAAATGGTCACAGTTCACTTCTTATATCAGTGCGGACACCCTGTTTTCTCACTACGGCTAGAGACAGTGTAGTAAGATGTAAAATACTACAACTGATCTCGAGCATGAGGTATAAATAGAAAAGAGCTTGTGTATTGTGAGGATCTCTAACATTCTTTGCATGGAAGGGGATCTTGAGGCACAATCAGCAACTTTTTCCAAATTTGTAAATGTTTGTATTGTAATTATATAATCATTCATACACATTACTAAAGTAAATATGTTATCATGCATTACACGCATGCCATGTCAGGCTTACATACACGCAGACATTCCTCTCTAGTATATGTATATACAGTATCAGAGCCAGAGTCGCCTCCCGCACGAACGAACGTTCAACAAGTTACTTACTCCAAGTTAGAAGAGTGGGAAGCCGGTTGAAGTCTTGAAAATTTTATAGTCTTGTGGTGAGTAGAAGGTTCCTCTCAGTAATGTCATGACAGAACTGTAGCTTCTTAACAAAGTGGTATCACATTTGACTGTTGAACATGGGGATTTGCTATGCATCAGAATGGTAACAGATCTAATCTTTTGATGATTTATTTCCCTTCCTCAAGTTCGGCTGGCCTCCAGCCCGTGGGAAAATAAAAGACTTATAATGTACTAGTTGGAAACATTGAAACATTCTCACTGAACACAAGATCCTCTAAACTCTGCAGGAAATGCCATCCACCCGAAAAGAAGATTACTGAATAAATTATTGATTTTCCTCCATCATTTAAGTCATGGCCATCCCATGTTGTCATGCTGTCTTTAAAACACACTCGGATATGTATTTAGTCCCTATTTTGTTTCATCTATTCCCGTGGACTCACATCTGGAGGTCACAAAGTTGCTTCGTCTGAACTAAATGGATGGGCAAGAGCCTAGCTGCTCTTACTTGTAAAGAAATCAGTTGTGTTCCTGCTGACGGATGAGCTGTGTGGATGACAACATGTGAAAGTATCTCGTTGACAAATCAAAGTGATTGGAAAAAACAGCACAGCCAGTAGGTGTCATTTGCAGGTTTGTGTTAATTGCTGTGTTGAGCTTTTAAAGGTTTTAAACTACATTGATGCAGAAAAAGGAAAGATCTGGTGCGTTTAGAAAAGAGCATAAAATATCTCAAGTGAGATTTCATCCAAGACATTGCGAGGCAGCCAGACACGTAGTAACTGAAAGCATGATGACAGCAGAGCTAATAGTATTTTTAATTGCAGTTGCCCTGTTAGCGTAGCGTATGCTTTTTAGTACTAGAGTGGATGACTGGAGATGACTTTTGAAGGTTGATGTTATTACAGCTCTGATCTCACATAAAACAAGTTCTTTTCAGGACTAATGAAGCAACCATGAGATAAAAACTTGTTTCCGTGTCACTTTCCTTTAATTATGTACTGCATCTAAGGGCTTGGATTTTTCTTTTATGTTAACTGACTGATGGATTTTAGTGATCCTATGAGAAAACTAATGTTACTATCTCCCTCTTTGGTGATAATGAGCGTAAGCTAACAGTTTGTTGCTACCTGCTTTTCAGCCCCTACAGCCTTATTTAAGACCCAATCCAGAATTGTTCTCCTCGAGGCAGCGCTGTTATACAAAAAACAGCTTTATATCGGACAAAAACATTGAATTAATGACATATTTTATAGTTGCTTTGAAAATGTGTTTCCTGAGCTCCTGATTCACTGACTGACCATATGTGACAGCTAAACACAAGTGTTAAATGTGATCTGAAGATGGAAATGGTTTGATTACAACATTGTAAATACTGGAGCAAAACAGGCTTTAATTTTTCACTTAAAAAAGTTGCCATGAGATTATTTTCCGTTAGTAAACCATACCTTTCAGTATTCTACATGTATATAGACCCACATTTGATATATTCATAAATCCTGGATTGGGACTTTAAGGATTTGGTTTACTGCATGCCCTATCTTTGTTCCATGTGGTTGAAATGAATAATGACCTGATTCTAGTGTTTAATAATGTTCAATCTGTGTTAACATCTAAAGAGAAGATGAAACGTTATGTTTGACAGTCCAAGCCCGCCACAGCATCAACATGATTTGCCATGAAATTAAGGGAAGCAGCACCCAGCTGGAAGTGCTTCAGTTTTAACTTTAAATGATGGTTTCTCAGGATGAATGTAGGATTCTTAACTAAACCTGGCTGTTTAGTGTTTAGTGTTAATGTGGTCAGCCCAATCTGGTGACAGTATTATAACAGATTAAGTATCTAATAGCAGCTTTACACATTGTTGTCGTACGGTTTTTAAGTTTTTCCCGTTGATTTACTCACACAGTATGCAGATACGTTGCCCATTACAAAAACAATTTATTTTTCCACATCATTTTTACATCCTACTTCCCCTTCCTCTGTGCATTTTATGTCTTTTTTGTAATGCTGGTTTGGTGAGGTGCACATACAGTATTGCTCATTTTCTATTTTCTTCAAGCTGCTAATAGAAACTTAGTCTTCTTACAACATGTAATCAAACATCTTGAATTGTACCTTTCTGCCGCCCCATGGAAAACTGTGCACGATGTGCACAGCTCAGTCGGTTGTGCCAAGCAACCACCACACACAATAATATGTTAATGTACAGAGCACTGTTAAATTCCCTGTATTCTCTTGAAAACAAACCCTTGTATTTTCCTGTTATATGTAAAGTACTAAAGAAAATGCAATACACAAATGACATTGTGTCATTTTTACTTCACCTACCAGTGTTGAAGACTAAACAGGAGTGAGAATGTTTCATGTATGTGCTTTAGCATGATGTCAACTGTATGTCAGCAAGGATTTTATAAGCAATTCAGTCTCCGTAGCTTCATATATGAAGGGACACTCTAATCTTGAAAGAGCACTTAATATCTAATATCTAATCTTAAAGAGGGTTGGTACAAAACTCACAAACATATCTGATATATCTATACAGTATAGGAAAGTCATGGGTTTTATACATTTTGTGAAAAGCTTTCAACTGCAATTCATCATGTGTATATAACTTCCACTCGTCCCCTGATATTTAAACAACAAACCTATTTCACCATATGGATCACTGGCAAATTCAGTGACAAATAAGTCAAGACAAGAGGGGAGGTATTTTATTGTTTTGAATTCTAACTATACCATATGTAGCTCACATTTCACACCTTTGCCCATGCATGTGTCCCTGCCAGTCTAGATCAGATCCTGGCTTTAGTGCTACTTGTGTTTGAAGTTCATGGATCACTGCTGTTCACCCCTCGCTGTGCCAAGTCTGAAGGCCTTCCCATCATATTCACTGGCAGCACCGCAGCAGCATGAAGATCCTGCAGAGAGATGGGTGTATAAATCTACTCTACTGCACACCTACTCATCCAGCCGCTCCCATCCACAAAATCCATACTTGGAGCTGTTTACTCGAGGTCTGGAGTGTTTACTCCTTTAGTTCACTTCATTCGGGCAGCTGAGATCAAAGCCTTTTGAACTCAGGTAAGGCTCACAGGTCGTTAGGAGAGAGTAAGTGTGTTTATGGGACTGAGGAGACAGATGCTTACATCTGATAGCCAGTGGCAAAATTACATAATAAATTGGAAAATACTATTTTCACGCTCGGTTATGTCTGAAAAACAATAATTATCTAATGTCAGAAATCACAAATATGGATTATTGCCAAAATGTTATCAGCTGCTTCTGCTGTTGACCAGATTTCAGCCAAATACATCCACAACAGGCAGATGTGTGGTTAAAAAGAACTTCAGCTTTGGAGGTAATAACACATTTTATTTGTAAAAATATAAAGATCTACGTGTGAAATTCAAAAAATTATTACTTATTACGTAATTACTTATGTTTCTGGGCTTATTTGCATCCAAAACAAAAAAGTTCCACATATCAGCTCTTCTCAAATTCAACATCTACAAAAGTGAGGAGTCATTGTCTGAGCCACATTCAGTTTTACTGAAACAAACTCCTTAAGTCTATACTGATCAGACTTACACAGCACGAAGGTTTATAGTCATATCAGTGATATAGGAAATGTGATTAATTGTCTCAGTTGCTTTTGCCCTCACGTTCAGGTTTATTAAAATACTTTTGTCTTAATCAATATAATAAAAATGTGGATTTACAAGACCTTTTACAAAGAATAAACACATTTTCATACAGAAACTGCAGCCCAGCCTGAAAGGAGCTGCCAAGTTGAATCCATTTTTATGTATGAGCGTAAGTGCTGGGGGGTTTGTGCTCCATGAGCAGAGGCCTCAACGCTGTAGCTCCTGTCAGCAGCTGCTGTAAACTTCCTTCATACAGTACAGGACACTACAGTGCTCTGTTAAACTGCTGCTTTTTGCTGCATCTCTTGTCTTGGTGATCTAAAAGACAAAAAGAATAACCACGACTACTCGTACCACTACCCTGCCAACTGCTATCATAGTGTATCTTACACGCCCTCCACATAAAGGTCACAGTGCAGAGATGTGGATCAACATCGCCATGGTGATTCTAGTAAACCCTAAATAGCAGCGAAACTGCTCAAGCTGATCAAATTTAAAGACACCTGAAATTACCATTAATTACCATTATTTTCATGACATGAACTTTTATAGTCTCACATAATGATACTATATAGAAAAATATACGGTACTTGGAGCATACATTCATGTCATTTTGTCATTTCATACATTGTCGGTAATCTACTTCAGCTGATCCACTTAATTACACATTTTATGCTCAGACAAACACCTCTGGTAATAATAGGACTTCTCTGGTTTAACATATTATTTTTCTGATGCCGCATGTCAGTGGCATTTCAGCACTGGAATAGATTCAGCTCAGTGGTAATTTGTTCCAATGTGAAGTGCAGGGGGTGACTCCGAGTGAATCAATCTGCAGGCCCTCGGTGAGCATACCAGCCATTTATGCCTTATCTAACCTGTAATAAAGGGTCACTTCTGCAGTGGGGCTCCTCCAAACCAGTATTCACATCAAAACGCTCAAGAGGAGCCCCACTGCTTGAGTAAACCTGCAAGACAAAGTGAATAGACACAGTTCTTCAGTGCCTGGGCTTAAGGCAAGGCAAGGTTATTTGGATAGCACATTTCATACACAAAGGCAATTAAAAGTGCTTTACATAATGCATTAAAAACATTTTAAAAAAGAATGTAAACCAGTATAAAAAAAACATTAAAATGCAAATTGAAAAATGGAAACCTTTTTAAAGGAAATTAAAACGTTAAGAACAAAGACATAAATGCAGGATAGGAAGGGAAGATGGTTCATGTTGAGTATTTAAGGTTCAGTCAAAGGCAATCCAGAACATAAATGTTTTTAACCTGAATTTAAAGGTGGTCAAAGTTAGTGCAAGTCTAACAGGTCTGGGTATCATCGGATAATCCGTAATTCATTTGGAATTGCAAAACGAAAAAAACTGTAAATCTGTGATTTGTTCCAAAACCTGAACCAGAAGTCACCTATTTTTTTTGTTTTTTGTTTCCAAACAAAAGACGAGAAAACCAAAATCAAAAAACGGTCCAATTCTGTTTTTTGTAAATTCCTTTTTCCATTTCTCATTTTGGACACACGGTGTAACTGTGGACAGACAGGAAGTGGAAGTGAAGTGTATCATGTTGTAGACAATAAAGTTACTTTAAAAAAAAAGGCTATAGAAACGGTACATAATAATCCATAATAATAATTTGGTAACACGTGGGGACTTCTGCTGGTCACTTTAGACGCAAAAACACTATTTGGGAAGGAGCATACAGGCTATTTCCACATATAATTAACTAGGCTATTAATTCACGCTACGCAACTAAATAATATATCACACACTGTTTGGATAAAAGATTACATGTTATTACATGTCTAAATGAAAAAAAAAAAGATCTTTATTTATGTAGCCTATGTAGCCATCCATCTATCTTCTAATGTTACCCTGGCATACAGTAGATCCTGTGCTTGCATAAAGTTACCCGTTTATGGAATGGCCTCTTCTATCCTTTTGGCTTTTATTTTCAATTTTTTACACTTCACTTCCGCTTCCTGTCTGTCCACAGCCCTACTGTCTGTCCCAAATGAGAAATAAAAAAAGGAATTTACGATTTTGGTTTTGAAACAAATAACAGATTTACGGGTTTTTTTGTTTTGCAATTCTAAATGAATTACAGATTATGATACCCAGACCCTGATATCTTCTGGACGTTTGTTCCAGCTCTGTGGTGCGCAGTGACTAAATGCTGCTTCTCCATGTTTAGTTTGTACTCAGTCCCCTACCTGGTAAAACCTTCTACCTTCATATGGTAAAAGACAGTCAGAGATGTATTTTGAGCCATGAGAGATTTATAGACAAGCACCAGTACTTAAAGCACCTGACGCCCGGGTCGAAATACTGCAGGCTTTCATCAGTGGGCCACAGGCTCAGTCGCCATTGTGTTGCATCATTCGGCGATAGATAGTGACTTAACAGACATTTATTTAAATGAAAATCTTCGAGATTATATCTTTAACTCTATTCTCTGACACACTGGAAGCCAGTGAAGAAACCTGATAACTGGTGTGATGTGTTCTCTAGCAGCAGCATTATGAATGAGCTAAGTTGTGAGAGTGCTTTTGGGGAGGCCTGAGAAAAGACCATTACAGTAAATTTAATTACAGTCATACCTTCTATAAATTTTGTACATGAAATGCTGAAACCAAAAGTGAAACGAAACACCCAAAGCAGCTGGTGGTGGTGATGTTAGCTTACATTTCTGGTCCCATTTTTCTGTTTTGTAATGTTTCTATTTTATTCCTGTGGATAATAGGCCAGTCATGGAGACTGTGATCTCATGTCAAGATATTTCCAGAGCAGCTACAATGAAGCCTGACAGCAGAAATATCTTTAACTATATAAAACATCAACAGTAAATGTCAGGTTTCTGTGTCAGTCCTTCCGAATCAAACAGAGAGGCTTCTTTCTAGACTTACCATTTTCACGGGTGTTCAGCAATCATACAGGGAGAAATCCATCATAGGAGAGGCAGAGATAACAGCCTCACACTGACAGCTGCCTCCATAGACCAGAATGCAATGCTGAGACAAGACACGTTGCATTTTAGGTAAGGGCTACAACACTTTATGTGACTGGTTAAACTCTTGCTCTAGCTGTGCTGTTTCCATTTCTCTCACCATATATATCGTTGTAAGTTAAAGATTTTTCTCTGGAGAGATAAGTTAGACGTACGGACAAGTTGAGGGAAAGCTGATATGCCATAAAAGTAAATTGCGTGCGATGAAGATCACACTCACATTAATAGTAAGATTTCTGCCTCCCCCTCAATACAATGGAGGGGAATTGAGTTTTGTTTGTGGTTTGATAGTGGTTACTGTCAACAAAACCCATGAAAAGACCAATATTAACAGTGTCTTAGTCCATCTCTCCATAAGCCCCAAACTCATTGGTTCCTACTTAAGACATAAATCTTTAAAGACAAAAATATGCATGTTAAAAAAGGCTAAATCATTTCCCTAAACAGCTGGGCACTGTAGTTTTCAGCTAGCCTCACTCAAACAAAAGTAAATAGTGCATTCGTTGGGGACTATTTTCAGCTGCGGATTAATACCGTTTGTTGCAGTGTTCATGGAAATGAAGGAACAGAGACAGTACTTGTTGGTGAAATAAATTCATTTTTGGTTTTGGTCTCTTCATGGGATTTGCTGACAAAAAAAACTAATTTAGACAATCACCAGACTTATTCTTGACAATTTGGTATAATCACTTCTTTCAAGAAACACTGTCCCATCACTCTGGATGATCCACAGACCACGCTGTGAACAGTTTTCATGGGAGCTATTTCTACTCGTCTAAACTAGTTCAAATAAAAACTGTTTACTGCGAGTGCTGTGGATTGACCAGATCCCAGGACATTGTGTCTGGGAAGTGATGTTGTTATTGTGTTTCTTCAGTGTTATTTTTCAATGCTGTGAGCAACACAATTCCATCCACCTGAGGTACAGGCAGAAATCTCAGAGATATATATCTTAAACCTGGGCTCAAAGGTCATTTTGTTCATGTTATTAGTCACGTGGGCTTTTCCTGCTATAACAAGTTTAAATATGTGCTATGAAAAAGGTCTTATTAGACAGCAGAAGTCACTGAACATGAGCTAATAAACCCCAACTACTTGCATAGCAAGACACCACTTTTTTTGTAAGTCTGGCAAAGTACTGTTAATATTAAAGGGTCAGTTCACTTGATTTATTTGCTCAGGCTTGGGCAAACTGGCTTTTATAGCTGCTCATTTTTCTTTTTGAAAACTGACCTGTGTTCACTGACATTTAGCATTTTTTCCCAGATCAGTATAAAATATTTCTCAGGGAAGAATGGGAAGATGAGCAGCACTGAGCTGTAGTTACAGTGGACAAGGTGACACCAGCAAGGATACTATTTTTAACAGTTAGCAGAAGGCACTAACTAGCTAACTAACTAACTACCTAACTAAGTAAGTAGAAATAAAGTAACCTGCTGGAAACAAGTGAAATTACTCTTTATATATATAATTTTGATGCGGCACTTGTTCTCACGTTCCCAAAACTTTGAGGACGGCTCCAAGGAAACTATTGCACACCTGGTAAACAAAATTGCCCTCTTCACACCCCTTCTGCTTGCACACTTGAAGTTTAAATGTGATATTGATACCATAAAGGCCCCCTCTCCCCTCCCCCCTTCCATATCATTCACATCACAACACCGCTGTTGCTCGAAGCACGCACCGCCTCAAGTGGTTGCCAGTTCGTTGCACAACCTGCATATTTCATGGTCGCGTGGAGTGAGAGCCAGACAGACTCAGTCATGTCAAGTGATGAATCTTTTGTGGTAATGAATTCATGTTGAACCAGTAGTGATTATGTGCATTTATGTCGTGCAGGTTGATCTGACGAGACAGTGTCGGTGTAGCTTCCCAGTTAGTTCACGAAACCTCAGCTTTAGCTTACAGGTCAAGAAGAAAAGCGGCCACCTCGGCGTGGCTTTTCAGCCCTTGAAAATCCTTCAGCTGACTCCAACAAGCAGAAGCTGAACCAGTGTTCACCCTGGTCTTGCTCCTCCTTTTGTCGCTGAGCTCTTGGGATTGGTACCAGAGTGAAGCCGGGTGCTTACCATCAAACTTTGCGTTTTTTCCACAGTAACTGGCAACTACTAAGTCTGTTGACAGCAGACGACACAGAGATACCACATGATACCAACAGCGTTATACTATTGGCTTACAAGCCTCGTTAGAAACGGGAAGCAAACGTCAGACTTCTTACACAGAGATAAACAAAACATTCATTTTGGACCTGTCAAAATTTTTAAAATGATTAATTCACAATCATAATATTTCTTTTAAGGAACAGCCATACTTTGATTCTAAAAGCTCTGTGGATGTTTTTTTTTTTTNTTTTAATTATTCATCTACATAAAAAATGTTATCAATATCACCTTTAAGTTCAGACATGGGGTAGCCCATTACAACACAGGGGATCTGAAAAATACTCCTGCCCAGTGGGTGGTGGAATACACATTTCGGGTTGGCTGCCAACTGCCAACAGGAAGTAGTAGAAGCATCCCATCCTGTTTTTTAATAGAACAATGGACGCCTTCATTTCAGCTGATAAAAAGGCAAAGAAAAATTTGGACATGTAGCTGGTTAAGCTGCCACAAATACTACGGACTCTCTGTCCTGCAAAGGGAAATGCAGGTGAGGACCAAATTTGCGTTAGCATTTCACTAGCAAAGCCTCCACAACGGACCGGTCATGCAGAGAACTCAAACTGCACATGATGTGTATTGTAAAAATCTGTGTATTATATCCTATTTTCAATTTAGGCAGACAACCAGACAGCAATTACAGAGCGTTTGTGGATGACTTCAGGGGAGATTTTGGTGATCCTAGATAAAGTCTAACTCTAACTACACAGAATCAGCTCTTCCAGCCTCTAGTTTTGTAGCAAGAGGCTTTATTATAAAGTCATTTTTAAACCTTTAGGACCAAATACAGATGGTGTGGAAGGAACCCTCGATGGAAAACAATTAGATCGTTTCTGAAGCTTTGACACAGGGATGTTGCACTTTGGGGAAAAAAAAAAAATCAATTTGTTCGTTGGGGAAATGCTCAAACACAGAGAGGGCTTGCCAATAAAGAGGCAGCATCAAAACAAGCCGTACTCACTGACACATGTTGACATCTCTTAGCCGGGTCGATGTGCTGTGCCAGCGGCCTTTCTATCCAAACCAACATTATTCACCGCTTTAAATGCTGTGTAATCACTAGCTGCTATGGAGCATTTGGCGAGCGCTCACCAAAGCAATGTGTCCTCCCACTGCACAACTCGCATAATTCCAGCATGTATTTCCTTTTTATCAGAGGGACTGGCTGTGCAGACTGAGTGCAGCTACCAGTGTCCTGGTGGCTTTTTAAATAAATCTATCTGGATGGAATTTTTTTTGTTTTCTAAGCCAAGATGGTTTTGCAACCAAGGACAACAAAACCATTATTCATCATGGTGGGAAAGACAGCAGTTTAAAGTTTTATTGAGGCTCAAGGTGTGCCTTTGTAAGCATGTCTCGTCTTCAACCTTGGCCAATGAAAGCCTAGAAAATTGAGGGGAAGGCAAGATAGCCTTTGGGGAGGGTTTCTTGATAATTATAGTTTCAAGGTTTTCTTGTGTGAACGCCCTCAAAGATTAAAAAATCATGAAAGATAGACACTAACGGAGTCATAGATATATTTTTCAAGCCTTTGTGTGAGCTTTTATTGCTTTTTGATGGTCTCTTTGTGCTGAAACTACACTGTGGGCTTGCAGACTGGAACTATACAACACACCAAATAATCATACATGTTTTATGAACACAAGTGCACAATGAAAAATTCAACTTTTCTTGCCCAAACACAAAATTGTCATCTTGTCCTGTCCTATAAAGCCAGAAATCATAACTTAGAAGACACAGTTCAGTTATTATTTATTTCAGTTTAATGTATGCACAACAACAACAGTGTTGACAGCTCATGCCATCACATCCTGACATCCATCCAGAGACGTTCAGTCTGAGGGCGTTTCAGAGCGATTGCGGCGAACGCTCGCATGAATGCGTGGGAGTCTGTTTGGCTCCTGCTACGGTGCTCAGGAAACAAAAGTCAAAGCTTTAAGAACATAGCTTTTTGCCGCTGACTGACACCTCCTGTGATGAGTGTGAGGTTGCGTGTTCAGACCACAACTCACCTGCGTGTTAGCTGGCCCTCTGAGAGGATGTGACCCAACAACAGCAACCATGGCCAGGTTAGGACAGCGCACAGATGATGCTGCTTGCAGGCCCTCACTGGCTCGATGTGTGCTGTGGGAAAATAAGGAACATATTCAGAAATGTGTCATGTGAGCTCTCTCTGCTTTCCTTTCAGATCACTTCCTGTGTGGATCTTTCTCTCTGAGCTTCATTGGAAATACCAGAAAGGCAGACAATAGCAGGTGACTGTTTTTAAACCCTGTGCAGACCTGCTGTGTGTCTTGCTGTTCCTGCTGCTGCTGCCTGTGGCCGTCCATACTTCACTTCATACGGTGCCAGAAAAAAACCCCAGTTTTTTAAAATCACTTCTGATTGGGCCGTGCAGCGATCTCCGTGTAATGATATGCAAATGCGTCTCTCAGACGGTGAAAATGTGTTTTTAGTCCATTGCCACCTTCACAGCAGGCCTGGGAAGCTCAGCCTGCTTTGATGTTGGAGCTGGGCTCATGATGCGTTCATGTCCTGTTGGAAACCTGCGTAGGCTCCAATGTCACCCACTTAGTGTCATGAATTGTGGAAGTGCTATCACAAGCAGCAAACATGGCACTGAATCCACCGATTCTGGCATACATGATGCTAAAAGTGATCTGTTTTGATCAGCTGAATGCTGCCAACTTTACTTATGTAAAGCGATTTCTGCTGTAGATTATTTATGGTTAACTTGAAATGAAATTTAAGTACACTGAGATTGAAGTTAGCTTTCAGAGTCAAGTGTCTTTTTGTGATATAATGTCACCTCTGCATCAGTCTTAGAAGCCTCTTTGGAACAACAAAACATAAATTGATCAGAAGTAATAATGCAAATTGTTTTCAGCCTTAGATGAAACTGATTTCGACATCTTTCATTATGGACGTCTCCCCCATTTCCATGCAGTAAGATGCTTTACACGGATGGTAGAAGCACGCACACGCAGACAGACTTAATAGGAACTGTTGGCAGCTACCCTTAAATGGCTGGGAAAGGAAGGGTTTACAGGCTCTGTGGGAGTCAACATCTTGTCAGGGTCCATCGGCAGCAAACCCTCTGCAAGAGGGTGATAACCCCGAGCCTTTTTCTCAGCCAACATGTCCAACTTAATCATCAGTAAGAGTCTGACCTAGAAGAGGAAATGCAAAGAAAGCAAATAAACCCTCAACCACAACAAACAAACTGCATATTTTTGTAATTCACGTGACAAATTCATGAATATTGAAGCCTTTTAAGTTATAAGAGATTCATTCATGCCAAATCTCCTTTCTTTACATGGTGTTGCATTCATCCAATTGTACAAGAAAATATAAAAAGCATTTACTTCTATTAACTACATAATTCTATCTAACAAAGAAGAGGTAGCGCTATTTTATATTAAACTGAATAGAGACAAAAAAAAACACAGAGGTGCTATCTGCTATTTTGAGTTATCGGAACAGTTGGACGGCCATTTTCTTCATTGGAAGGCTTCACAGGAGGTTTCATTCATCCTTTATGATGTGATGCACACTCATCCATAGTGCCATCAAATCAAGATGATACCTGTCTGTTCGTGGCTGTATAAAACAAAGGCTGGTGTTTATTTGCTGTTCCAAATGTAATACAACTAATGTCTAACATAAAACAGATGGCTGTTGGTCCTAAAATGTTCAATTTTCTCAAACTTATAAATGATTAAGACTCTTTTTTTCAGCCTGAGGAAACGGCATTATCCTTTGTTTGTAATTAATACACTATGGGCCTGTCTCTAAAAAGCAACATAAAGTAGGACAGGAGGATAAATCTATAGGTACACTAGCGTAAATCAAAGCTGAGTTTCCTCTCTGAAAAGGTTCCTCACACATTTACGTCCAGAACCTTTCCATTTAACAAACTTTTTTTGAAGAACTTGTTCTTCAGGGATCCATTAATGGGTGACAGAAGATTAGATCAATAAAAAAAAATCCATAATGATTTTCTTCTCTATAGTCTGGTGATTTTATTTTGAAAGCAACCTGTAAATGTCAACACCAGGCATTATTGAGTGATCCAGTTCAATTTATTAAGGTGCATATGTACCTTCGGACGTTAATCTGCTGTGAGTTTCCACCACATAATGGAAAATGAGTTTTTATACCCAGCAGCATCACACGAGTGTGCTGCAGAGTGCTGAACTGAACTGCAGTGACCAACAGAGGGTGATGTGCAGTGTTTGGGGCATTGTAAGTTCAGCCAGAGACACTACGTGAGAATGCGTGTGTAAAATGAGATTGATATGATTATATTCCAGGGGGAAGGGTTAAAGAAACAAGGGAAGACAGAGTGTGCCGCTATACTTCATACATGATTCATCTCTAGCTATAGAAGAAGGCCCAGTCGAGCTCAAAGGGGATTGAAAACGGTCTCAGAACACGCTGGTTATGATGCTTTGAAAGACATGTGCTTTAACTCTTCACTATCTGCCATCTTCAAGCTTTATAAATTTATTCTTCCACCAAGTAACTTTGTGTGACCAGTTAGTCCCATCTTCGTCTGCTGTATTTGTCACTCCTCACAGTCAGGGGTTATCAACTTGCTCTGGGTTTTCTCATATAAAAAAGCACTGTTTATAGCAAATAGACAATTTCATGCAACACGGGCATATCTAGATGGGTATATTTACCAGCTATGATTTAAGTATTGATTACTGTGGGGGAAATTAGGTTGTTGCAATAGCATATGATCATAATATAAAGTGCAACACTGGAATACAAATAGGAAAGAAACAGACACGACGCAGCTGTGGATTGTTTAATGATCTTTCTGCTGTCATATGAAAACCCTGTATCTCCAAAATGTCAGCTTTTCAGCCTCGTTTTAAGCTTGCTAATAACACCGTTTTGAGAGGGTTTTTCTTTTTCAGTGTAAAAGGTAAAATAAATCATAAATAATCCTCTTAAGCCACAGAGCAGCATGTAGTCATTCATTTTCTCCAAAAATGTGGAAATCTTCAAACTTGGAGATGCATGCTTGTTTGTTTTTTACCAGCAGGTTACAATTTCTCCACATAGAAAGAAGCAGATTAGCGACAGGTGTTCTCGTCTTAAAAGAACAAACTAAAATAATGAGCAGGATGTAAATATTAGAAAGTTAACAACGTTTCTCCTGCTGAGGCTGTTAAATTGCAGATATCAAATATAAATTGATCACCAAAAAAAAAGGCGACCTTCTTTTCGTTGAAACAACACTCTGTCTTCACACTGAGGCTGTAAAAGAGTCAGGCTCATGCTGGGTTGATGGACTACTGGTGCACTCCACTACATCAATCACTCTTGGTAATCCAGCGAATAATTTCAGCACTCTCAATATGCAGTAGTAAATTGAATTCATTATTGATAACTATCATCAAACAATGGAAGCTACCTGCTAGTTAAAGAGGCTATCTTTAGAGGGCAAATTGCCTGGAAATGCTACAAACATTCATTATATGTTCAATATAATAAATCATGCGGCTACGCTGCTCTCAGAACAGAACCACCTTGAGAACAGTTCTATCTGTTTATTCAATACTATCTCCCAGTACAATTCTTTTTATGGCTTGTCTCATTTGTTTTGAATGAGAAAGGTAATCGGGTTTGGAGATGAAATTGTTGCAATAAATGTGGTTATTTTAAAATGGCCACAGGGTCTGGTGAATGCTGAGGCTTTCTACACATTTTGGCTCGATAGCCTGAATGTAGCCTTCTGGGACCGACATGCAGTTTAGTTGCCATGACGATGTAGCCTGCTTAAAATAGAGGAATCCGACAATATGAAAAAAAAAAAAGATTAGCTCAAAACCCACAAAACTCAATTCATGAGATGGGACCCTCCAAAGAGTTGTGTGATAAATAGAAAACTGTTCATTCATTCAGTTAAACCACCTTGTGGTTTCTGTTATTTATCTTTTGTTTTGCTTAAGAAGTGCTGCGTCAATTGAGCAACTTCAGAGATCTACAGTGGCTTCAACTCAAACACTGGATTGTCATGATTATCATTTTCCATTAGGCTGCATTGATGTATTGTAATGTGAGTTTCCCCACTGGCCACAGAAAAACAAGTTGATCGTTTGTTTTATTGGGACATTTACTCATGTATCTTACCAGGACCAATGGAAGGGCATGATTTTTAGGTCTATTATGTTATAATGATGCATCAAATGAGCAAATTCTTGAACTATTTACAATATTGTTCTGTATCTTAAGCCTTCTCCCTTTCATTAAGCCCATGTGCACCCACTAACCGTAGTTTTTTTGTCTTCACTACCTCAGAACAACAATTAGACTGATGCCTTATTGCTTTTCATCTTTAAAGAATCTCACTCTTGACCTTTGGTAGTGTGACAAAATAATCTGAGGTCACAGGTTCACCTGCTGGCTTTTCAGAGCTATCAATGGCATGTCACGCTCCTCTTCAGCGAATGGTGCTAACTCAGGTGTCATCATGTGAGGTAAGTGTGGAACTTCAGTCATGTGATAACGGGCGGTCCTGTATAGGGCGGAGATGGCGACCCCTGTCTCTGTTCAAGAATGGTCTTTGGTGTCAAATGACCCTGAACGAACACTAGAAGGAGACAACATCAGCTGTCTGTGAACACCAGACCAAAGCCGCTCACAGCATCTACTGGGAAGAGGTCAAAGTCAACGAGCAGAAGTCAGCGGGAGGCCGGAGAAAAATTAAAGAGGTCATTCACATCTGACCAGCAGGTAAAAAATTCCATTTATGCAGTGAAATATCTCTACATCTACATGGACTTACAGAAATTTTGGCACAGACATTAATGATCCATAGAAGATGAATTATAATGACTTTCTGGTGATTTCCTGACTTTTCCTATAGCACCACCAGCAGGTTAACATTTGTGGCTCAGAGTGAGACGGACAAACTGTTGGATGAATTACCATGCAGTCTGGTGCAGACATTCACGGTCTTTGCGAACTCTAGTGACTATTCATCTAATGCCATAGTTAGGTCAAACTTTCAATTTGTCCAATACTGATAAATATAATACAAGCTCACAAAGCTGAAAGCATGGCTGTATACTCTCAGGGCCCTATTTTTGTGGCGGTGCATCAACCAGAACAAGCAGCATTCAGATCATTCGGTATTTTCCTGACCTTGAAATTTGCTTTGCCTGTCTTTGTGGTAGTTTGATGCCCAGCGCAGCGTGTTTGAATAGATGCAACCACAGAACCACGCCTGTTTCTGGCGTCACTCAGCTGCCACTTTGGTGATTTTATCAACAGGAACAAACTAAATACTGCAGAAACAGAAACAGTAGAACAATACATGAAATGTAAATAAACTATTTTAATTGAACACTTTGAACCAATAGATGCGTTTAAATCAGCATCAGAAAATAAGATTTTATGTGGATTAAGCAGGAACACCAGGTACAGGACAGACAGTCGCACACACCTCCACACAGGTGGGTCTGATATAACTCAGTATTCTTTCTTTGTTTATGTGGGACACATCCGATTATTGGAGCTCATCCATCCTGTGTGTCTCTTTTCCAACTTCCAAAAAGTGATTCATGTTTTATTCATAAAATGCGTTATGAAGCAAACGCTGCTGTGTCACTCATTTTAAGATATGATGTGACAGTTTATGATGTGAAATACAGTAGAATCATATAAACGGCTTCACCAAACAAATTTTTATCATTTATTTCATAACACCAGTGTACTAACGAATTGTTTTGAAAAAAATACTCCGCACCGTCTGCATCTGGCTGCAGAACTGTGGTGCTGCGTGTTGACGTCGTGCCACTCTGCTCCATCCAGACAACAACAACATGATGTCCGGAAGAAGCTGATTCTAGATTCTTTGAGCTGTCGTACCTCACTATGATTGGCTCAGCTGTTTCAGAGCTATGAGAGCAGCGATGTGACTGGCTGAGAGTGTATTTCTTATTCGCCACACGCTCTGGTCTATATTCAACTTCAGCCGGCCCTTTTGCACTTTGTGCTGCTGCTCATACATGAACCAAAATAGCAGGTGCTCTCGGGGACGCCCAGTCCATGCATCCAAGACCTAGCTCTTTGTATATATTGTAAAATACGAACCGTAGCCTTGTTATTATGTTATTGGCATTTGCCAGATACTTTAAATAAAATACATGAAATATGAAAGCACTCTTCGTAGAAACCTTTCCAAAGTACTCTTTCATCTTGCTGAAACCCTCCCTGAAATGCTCCCCAAGAGGTGGTACTTGTTCAAAGCTTAGAAGTATGTAAGGGGTCTTTCCTGAACACTGACCAGGGATCCAGATGTAACCACTTAATGAACTATTACACCTAGTTTTGAGTTATAAAGCAGGATTTCTAGAGGAATCTCCCAGGGAGGGTTCTAGGTATAACCTATAGATCAAAGTCTTACCAGGCCAAACACTGTTCTTCTGAGATTCTTGTAAGACCTCCCATTTCTAGGAGTGCAACCGCCAAAATACAAACTGTCATTTGATTATTGGCGTCTAAAGAACAGCTTCACAGAGTCTTGGCATAGATAAGTGTCTGGTATTCTACTAGAGAGATTTGACACCATTCCCGTACCAAAGATTCTGCTGATAGTGGCTGACACTGTCTCAGACACCAATCTTGACTCTCTCATATGTGTGAAATTGAGTTGAAATGCGATGACTGGAATGACTGTGGTGTATGTTTGTGAAAAACAAGCTCTGTGTGAGTGAGACTGACTTTGGCAACAGTGCTTAGGTTTGGTAAAAAATGGGACTGAGCCATTGTTTTCTCTACAGGGTTGATGTGTTGAAGATTCACAGGGTTGTCCTCTTTTGGAGCAGAGTCTCTGCATCAAATGTTGAAGCCATTTGAAGATTTTTTCAAACTGCAGTATGTATTATTAACTCACTAGAGAGTGTGAAGGCAGAGCAGAGGTGGTGCTGCCTCTTCACTTTTCTCAATATGTTATCGACCTGAAGCCCAGAGGATCTGTGAACAAACTTGTTGAGGTTGATCTTTTTCAGAACGCCTATGCAAATTTTTAAATTTTCATCTCTTTGCCTCTAAAATTAGTAGTTTTGACTTAGAAAGTTTTGATTTTCATCAAAACAGGAATTCTTTGCCGTGTTATTTCCAGCTCTCTGTAACATTTTGTGTAGCTGACGTTTGCCTCAAAGTTATTAACAGCAACATACCAGGAAATGGACTTCACAGCTGGAATAACAACCTTTCACTCTGCTAATAACCAAGTCAACAGATCTGATTGGACCCATTTTGGTGAGCACACATGTTCTCAACATATTTATCTTGTTGAGAACAGGGCGAAATGGATGACTCATCTGAACCTTTTCACTACCTGGACTACATTTATATAGCGAACCACATGAAACTGTGATAAATGGTACTTTTCCACTTACTGATCTTACAAAGTTTCCGGGGCATCACGATTGAGAGATACATCAAAGTTCGTCCAAATTTAAAGCAACTACAGGGAACTTTCATTTTGTGGTGATTTTGGCGGCCCCTGTGGATAAAAACCAGTAGTGTTTCACCACCGCCTCCTCTTATAAAGATCTTGATCTGGTCAGCGTGTGCATTTGTTTTGGAAGCGAGTTAAAGAAAGACGCAACTGAGGTACTGATGAGGTAATGTATCTATTAGATTAATAACTGTAATAGGACGATGGTGAAACAACATTATCTTGTCGTTCATACAGCGAGGTTACATGTAAGACTACAACTAACAGATTCGGTTGCTCGGTAATAGTAATTTAGTTGAGAAAGCTAAAGTTATCAACATTCCCAAGTAATGTTATGTCTTCATAATAATAAGCCAACAGCAAGATATTGCTCGGTAGCAAAGCAAACATAAAATGTTACGTTGTAAGTCAGTTGTATTACAGTAATGTCCACCGTGACCGATACCTTTACTGTCTCGCAGTCTATTTCATAAATAAAATAGACATATTACTTACCTGTCTAGGAGGAAGAGGGCCAATCCAGGATCGGTTTTGAATCCAATCCAAACCCCAAATGACCGACCAAGGTTGACTCATGTTTTTGCCCGTGCTCTATCACTGTCCCTTTTACCTTTTTTTGTTCTTCGGTCAAGTCTTTTCTTTTTCTCTTTGCTGATCCTGCCCCAGTATCAGCCATAACCACAAAATATAACGTCAAAAATAAAATTCTCTAAGGAAAAATCTCCTCCTGCTTCTTTTTAACTGTAATGTACTCACTGCCAAACTTTGCTTGGGAAAATGTAAGCACAGGCTCTTCTGGTCTGCGTGCTGTGAATAGTTTCATCTGATTTTGTGGAGAATCGGACCCGGTGGCAGGCATTAAGAATAACTATATAGAAATAGCCAATCTTCTCACTGATGGTCTGGTTTGCTTATATAGCTCATACAGAGGCATCAGTATTAAATTGAGACTGTTTGATAACCAGTTAAAAACTCCTTGTAGTTACTTTAACCGAAGTTCATGATGCATTTCCCACAGACTTCCATCTCACCATAACCACTGCTTCCCAATGTAACAAAAGGAAGTGCAAGAACTTAACAATCCATAACATAGGATTCTCCCTAACTTGAACTTTTAACGACTTTGTAAGGCTTTGCTACCAGGTTCTAAGAAGGCCATAGTGTGTAAGTAAGCAAGCAATTAAGCGGACAGACAACAATGTAAGACATGGTGCTGATGTTGTCATTCATTTTCTTTCATCTTTCATCTTTAAAACTTTGGGAACAGACTTTTACACAAGGTCAGTGGCCCAAAATGATGTTCAGAGCACTGAACGGCTGCATAGTTTTTTGGTTTGCTCCACAGCACAAATTGTGATCCCATATTTTTCTACAATCTTGTTTTATGGTATTATTTTTTCCTTGTTTGGTTGTGTGTTTTTGCCCGACACTGAGAAATCTTCTGGCCCACCTTTTCATTTGTAACTGCCGACTCCAACTGCCTCTGAGAGGCCTCTTCTCCCCAAATACTTGGAGGGCTTGGACACCTTAGTAAAACAGCATTTGTAAAATGGGCACTGTTGTTGTGTGTTGTTGTAGTCATCATTCCTTTTTGTGAAGTGACGAAAAGGGGTAAGACCTGATAAGTATTCACTTCTTCCTCCTCCTTTTCCGACATGACATATTTATTTATTTATGTTGTTTATTGTGAGTTTGCTGCATCTTTGCTGCAGATTTTATTGGTTGTTCTTGTTTTGTTTTCTTACTTGTATTTTTTATTTATTTATTTTTCTTTTTGAACATGTTCGAAATAAAATCTAAAAAAATCTACATCTGCTTGACTAACCCCTGAGAGTACTTGGAACTTGCATGTAATATCACTTCCTGAGCAGTGCGGACATTTTGTCCTAGGACGTTGTCCACAAAGCGGACAGAGAGCAGTTGAAACAAAAGCAAGTCCCCCGTCAAGGGCTGTGTGTTACGTTATATTTCGTTATATTCCTGTAGTGGAAAAAGGCTCTTTGTCACCAAGGACTAAATGTTCCTCAAGCTTGGGTGTTGTAATAAACGGTAACAGGGACAAACTTAACAAAGTGTTTACGTGAAAATGTATTTTAGTGACGAATATTTTATCATTGTAAATCTGAAATCAAGCTTTTTGCTAAAATCTTGCCACTGTGGTTGGAGCTGAAGACACTTCTTGTTCTTCTGGATCAAACAGATCTATTTATTGATGAACTTTCTCTTGGTTTATTTGAATATATTTACACAGATGTTACATACTGTATATTATATAATATGCACACACACAAAAATTTACTTAGAGTATAAAGTGTATAAAGTCACTTTATGCACAAAAGGGCCTGCAGTTTCCCATCTACAGCCCTGGCCCCAATCCTGCTGTCAAGATCACTGAAAGCTGCTTCAAGCCATATTAGTCAAAGTAATGAGCAAGTAATTCCACTCATGACGTGTAATGTTAAGAGCTTAATTATTATGGGATCCCTCTTATATGCTTTGTAAACTTCATTGACCCAAGTGTTGCTGTAAACCTTTACGAGCCCAGTATTCTCAGTATTTTTACATCATATTGTGTGTAAAGTGGAGGGTCCTCACTCTGCCTTCAGGAGGACTATTCTGGAAAGAGAAATAACTTTCAGAATAAGCCGTTCAATAATGGAGAGTACAGAGCGGCAAGATTTTATTCACGACTCCACCATCACAAATTAGAACTTCATTACTCATACATGCAGGCATAGTCAAATGATTAACACAGTATCAGCTCTTTATCCAACTCTAATACAATTCATGCGGGTAGAATTGTATTAGCATATTAATGGTTATTACAGGATTCTTTATTGATCCTTTCTTCCACAGGGTATCAGATCAAATAAATCCAACGTTATTTTTAAAGCAGATGCTGTATAAAATTTCAAAGTGCTTCATCAGAAGAAGCAATAGAGCCATATGCGAATGTATATAACTGTATATATTGTTTTTATTTTTTATTCTTTTCTAATTTTTAAGTATTTGTATATATGTTCTGTGTGTGCAGCATGAGGGGGTGATGTTCATTTCATTATGCAATCCTGTCTTGTATAATGACAAAAAGAAATTAACCGTGTAAATCAAAAAGAGATTTTATGTAAAAATAAAAAGTAGATGGCAAGCAGGGTTCAGCGTCTTGCTCAAGGACAATTCAGCTGAAAAACGACTTAACTGATACTCAGTCAGAAGCTGAAACAGAGAGTACTGAGAGAGTGACGAGCTGAGCCAAAGCCAGTGACTCTTTGAGCTGGTGAGGATCAGTATGTAACGGGGTTTACGGTCACTGTATTGTTCAGTTAGAAGTCTCCCTTAAGATAAGTGCCTTCAGCGTCCAAAGTGCCATGACCACTTCCACACTTGAGATAGCACTGATTTTTTTGCAGAGGAGACAAGGTGACCCCCAAAATCCTTTTCACTGATGACTTTATGAGAATGTCAATAACACACTGGGGGACCGAAATATAGTCTATGAATGTTAAAACCCTATCACAGCTGTGTGAGTATGAAAGAAAGAACAGTCTCAACATGCTGGATGACTGGCCTAATTCGAGATAAGGGAAATAATATGCACCACCATCACCATCTATCTGTTCTGCAACACTTGTGTGTATTACATAGTATTTATAGTTATTAAATTAAATTTGATTTAATTTAATTTCATTATATTTTTATTTGCTCATGCCCTGTGTTTGGTTGAATATGTGTTTTCTTTTCTTTTTTTTTCTCATTAGTATTGGCTTATTATTGAAATGTGTTATGTAAATGTTGTTTAATGACATGACAATTAAATCCATTTTTTTTGTGTGGATAATCACTAGGCACCAAGTTATACCTAAAGTATTCAAGGGCAGTGGGTTTTTTTTGTTTGTTTTGTTTGTTTTTTTACAACTTTATCTCACTATTTGTGTCAGTCAATACAAAAAAACTAGAAAAAAAAAGATCGAAAAATAAATAAATAAAGGTAAAGACTCCATGACGATTATTTAATATATTTTATTTATATTATAAAACTAAAAAACTAAAAAAACAACAACTTTGGAGCAATATACTACATTACCCAAAATACACTGCGAGCGCGCTTTACTACGGCAAGCCGGAGGAGGGTACTTGAACCTTCGCATATTTATTTTTTGACACAAATCAGCGTGTAGCTGCTGTTCAGTGAAGCGAGTCCGGAAAAAGTTGTGTAAAAGTCTTAGTTTGTCGTAAGTTAATACTTTTGGGGTTTTATCGTCGTGAACTTTCGAAGGAGCCTCAAGAAAGTCGTTCATACTGTTTTCAGCGGCTGAAAAGTTAGCTGCGCAACTTAGCCGCAAAGCTAAAAACAGCTCAAGTTAGCTAGCGGCATCTCTAAAGGAAGCTGTGCTAGCTAATTCACTAAATGGAGGCTGTTTGTTGTTTTACAGAGTTCAACATGAAATAGCACTTGACAATGCAAAGCCATGGTAGTGTTGAGAGAAGGAATGTGTCCCGGACTGGATGAGGATTTAGTGCGCGACCTGCGTGCTGCGGATATTAAAACAGGTCTGTGTGTGTTTTAATGTGTGTGTGTGTGAGAGACGGTTCATCTTAATTAAAAACCAGACTAGCAATAACGAGCACGGTTCCTTGTTTTCACAGTGGAGAACCTGGTCTCGTCTGACATCGAGGAGCTTGCTCGGAAATGCTCTGTCTCGTATAAGGTATTTATACCATCCATGAATTAAATATTAAGAAACCTGAAAAGCATGCATGTCAGTGAGTAAACACCCTGGGAATCAGCCTTGCCAGACTGGATTGTTAAGTTTCCACTTCACTCACATTTACCCCACATTACACCCACCAGCCTCAGGAGGACGTGCTGCTTCAATTAAGCCCCTTAAACCAAACTAGGGTTGCAAATTTTGTGCATTTTCCTTAATCGATAGTTGAACACATTAACAATCGATTAATCATTAATAACTAATAAGATACAAAGCGCACATCTTTTTCTCAGTTTAAGTTTCATTTAAATAATTCTAGTGGCACATTTGTTTTGTTAAACATTAATTCATTATTCATAATTCAAGCACAAACAATTTAAACGAACAGAATAATAAAACAATAAGGCTCTTGCTTGAAACGGCTGCTCTTGTTCCCCTGTCCTTATTCAACAAATGGCGCAGCCAAACAAAACCAAACCCATTTTTTAAAATAAATCTAAAGTGCTGTATAAAAGGAAAATGAAAAATACTCTGAACCTCTCCACAAAAGACGCAAATCCTACTGGCTATCGATTAATTTATTTTGAATCGATTAAATTCTTAACAGCGATTAATCAGTTAATGATTAATCATTAACATCCCTAAACCAAACCCATGTCCTCACTATTCTCCTCATTATTTCCTTATAATAAAGAAAATTCACAGCTTTCTTTCGCAGTGTTAGAAACAATTGAAATCTCAGTACACCCACATTTATACTTGGCATAAACAGAGTAGAGTGGGAGGTTTAGGCCCTGACCAGTATTATGTTGATCTTGCACAAACTTACACCCACGTGTAGCATGAGTTTCCCATTGTGCAAATGGTTTATAGTAGGTCAGCTACAATTAAAAAGGTGACCTTAATGTAAACAGACCTCCCACTGGGCTTGTTATGTATAACNAATGTTTCCTGTAGATGTGTGTGACATAGCAAACATTGTAAAATGGATCTAATAGTATTTGATATATAGCTAGTAATAAGCAATAAACAATAGAAACATTTCTAGCCATCACAAGAGCAAAGCTACAAACTTTTTTGGGTCTGCCGTAAAGTCCTTCATTATCAGTTTGAACCCGTGAAGAGAGGCCAGTTCTTTCAGTTTTAAATCATTTTGCAGTGAGAGCCATGTAGGGAGAGCAGAGATCATGAAAGAAATTCTGCCTAGCTCAATTCTGACCTTGTGGGTAGATAAGAGGAAACCGTTTTTTTTTTTTTTTTAGATCCTAAATAGTGTTTTCCACCAAACTTTTTCAGAGATATAAGAGCGCACATAATCAGGAAGGAGACCCAGAAGCGCCTTCGAGATAAATGTGTATCAGTGAATAATTGTGTAGGTGGACAGGGCATGGATGGTCAAGCCCAGCCTTCTTGGTAAAGAGATGAGTGAGAGCTTTTCAGTCAGCAATACATCATCTGTGGTCAGAGTGTCTGTTCGTGCAGTCTGGACATATATAGGAAAATAAGTTTTCTAACCCCAAGGGATTAAAGACCTCTGGAATGACGAGAGAAAGTTTAGAAAAGTGTGAAATATATTGTGCTGTCTCCATGCTCCTATCACTGCACATATTCTTTTAAAGATAATTAAACTTTTCTGTGATTTCATTCAGACTAAACTAACTAAACTAAATATAAGTTTATTTGTCAGTGTCACATATAATCATAGTGAAATGTATGACTGTTAGCTTCTTCAATAGAAAATAAGTGTAAAATAGAATAAGAATGAAGAGAAGAAATAGGTAATAAATAATAATGTTAACTGTTGTAGTAACTTTGAATAATAAAGTAAGTAAAATAGTCTTAGGGCAAATCTTGGGCAGTGTCCTCATTTGATCCTAGTGGCCTGAGGGTAGAAGCTCTTCCTGAAGTTCATGATGCCGATGCCCTCCTGGATGGAGCGTGGCTTGGCCTCCCAGGTGCCCATTGAGCTCCAGCCGTTAGGCGAAGCCCTCGGCCTGCCCGTGTGTCCCGATGAGCTGCACAACGGCAAAGAACTGCTGGTGGCCGCCGCACGTCTCCCGCTTCTCCAGCATGAAGAGAAGCCGAAGCAGGACTGCATCATCACCCAGTCCACGGCGCCTGGCAGGTTGATGTCTGTGACCAGGAATACAGGGAATGTCCTCCCCTGGTTGAATGGTGCTGTCCGGTATTCCAGGACTTAGCCAAGTCTTGGTGAAACAAAGGACATTACAGTTCCTGATATCCCGTTAGAGGTCGTCCAGTTTATTATACAACGCCTGTACATTGGCTAGCAGCATGCATGGTAGAGAAGATTCATGCGGCCAGGACAGCAGCCGGTATTTAATCCCTCCACGTCCACCTCGGTGTTTCCTCCCATGTTGAGGTAGATGCACAGATGGAAGCGGACATGGTCTTGCTTGTGTATGCGGTCGGGGTCGTAGCTGGTGTTTGTCCCCTCCGCCTTTTCCTCGATGTTTACTCCGATATTTACATTTGAAAACCTCGACCGGCCAAGCAGCGGAGTTGGCAGGAGGAGAGTCCACAAAGCTGTGAGTTGACCATTTCCCTAGTGACTCGTAGTCATTGTCCAATATTATTCAAAATAAGTACAAATAATATTTGTAAAAAATGCATAGAGAGCATAAATTCAGCAGAGCTAACGAAGAGGCGAATGGAGAGGTCCATGCCTTATATTTATAAAGTTATATGAAATATTTATAAATATATTTACGTATATTTTAGAGCTGCAATGATTAGTCGATTAATCGATTAGTTGTCAACTATTAAATTAATCGCCAACTATTTGATAATCGATTAATCGCTTTGAGGCATTTTTTAAGAAAAAGTGTCCAAATTCTCTGATTTCGGCTTCTCGAATGTGAATATTTTCTGGTTTCTTTAATCCTCTATGACAGTAAACTGAATATCTTTGCATTGTGGACAAAACAAGACATTTGAGGATGTCACTCTGAGCTTTGGGAAACTGTGATCAACATTTTTCACTATTTTCTGACATTTTATGGACCAAACAACTAATCCATTAATCGAGAAAATGATCAACAGATCAATCGATAATGAAAATAATCGTTAGTTGCAGCCCTAATATTTTTATATTTATATTGTGGTTGTCGGAGTTAAATACCACCTTCATTGAGGGGATTTGAGTTGAAAGTGTGAAAGGCATCATCACAGAATGAATGGAAGTGTTTTCCCCCGATGAGGTCATTATGTTTCTGTGCCTGCAGCAGGTTCAGGTTCATCTTAGTGACCGAGCTAGACTTCCTGACCAGCTTGTTCAGCCTGCAGGCATCCCCTGAGCTGATAACCAGCATCCCTCTGGTCCATCAGACTCCTGCTGTTGATTTGAACCATTGTTGAGCGGTCACATTACAGCGGCTAGGAGGTCAATGCTAGGTCATCTGCTCCGACACATTTATCTGACAGGCAGCCTACTACAGTTCAATTAAAACTCCACAAGGCAAGGTTTCTATGTAAAAAAAAACAAACCCACACCCATCTTATGAGCCCTCATCCCAAATTGGGGCACCAACATTCCCACTAATTGAGACCCAACAGATTTGTCTTGCTTCCCTAAATACATTTCTGCTGTTGGACATGAACTCTGGCAGGAAAGTCTGTCCGCCCAGACGAAGAAACTAATCAGAGTGTAAGCCTGCTAAACGGCAGTAAGTGCTTTTTCCATAGAAAGCTAGACTCTGCGACATTTGATGTTTTTCCTATCTGATCCGTTTAATATAAAGCATCCCAGCCTGGTTAATAAACAATGTGTTTTCATGCAGTAGACTCATCAGTCTACTGTCAGATCCAGTGGGATGTTGTCCCACTGTAGCGCAGCAACGTCAAATAAGCTTAAAACTGCACTCACGCAAATTAATACAAAGTTCCTTAGACAATCAAATCACATACCTATTTATTAAAAACAGAAGTCCAAAGATCTCTTGGGGGGACGGCATGGAAGAGCAGTAGTTATGACCGGATTGGTCAGCCATATGGTGTTTTTTCTTTTTCTATTATTGTAGAGAGGAGGAACATTTGTTCATTTGCCTCAGGCGGTCACGCTCATGTGGCGCCACACACCTTCAGCGGGCTTCCAAGGGATTGTTCATAAAATTCTCTACTTCCTTCAGAGATTTGAAATGAAGAGAAATGTCCCTTTTTATTTTTAAAACATTTCTATTAGAGGTGTTGGCCACAAGTCCCACTGAAATGACAGGTAGAGCATCTTTAGCTTTTGCAGTGTGACACATGTGAGAGTGAAAATGAGTTTGTGGGCATGGTGTAATTTTGAGAGGGATTTGATCAAATTGTATTGGGACTTGGTTTGACCGCTCATAAATAGGCGTGGTTTAGTGACCGTGGACACTCGGATTGACAGCCTGATTAATCTGCCCGCAGGCGGCCTTGCTGTGTTCTGTGTATGAAGAACCGCAGCGGTTGGGAGTGTGATGCCTCCCACGCTTTGCTAGATCGGGAGGCAAAGGACAAAACTGGCAATTGAAAAAACAACCCATGATATCGCTCTGATATCTACTGTGACCCACAAACTAATGGTCAAGTGCAGTTTTACATGATGGGAGGGTAAGCTGGATGCCCCACATTACATTTGATTTGATATATTTATGTATACACCCTCGAGTGCAAGATGAGTCATCAAACATTTTTAACATTCTAGAGGAGAAAAGAGTGGGAAGTGCCTTTCTAAGATGTATTTGACAGATACCAAGAGATTGCAGAACAGTTAACACAGAGACACAGAATAAGAATCTGGAAAATGTATTTCTTATTTTACTCGGTCTTTAGATTGCTTGTTATTCTGGAAAACTTCTCCTTCAAAGGCTCTTGTATCAGCATCATTATGCAAGCTGATTGATTGGCCAGTGAAAATCCAATCAGGTAACAACTACTGTTCCTGCTGCCATTTGAAACGATGAGCTCGGTCCTGACGTAGAAATATCTCTTCTTTCTCCGTCACTGATGAGTTTCACTGTGACACTGTGGTTTTGTTGTCCTGATGGAGGTGAGATGTCGTTTAATCCCTGTCAAGATCAATATTGACTCAGTGATAATTATCGATCTGCAACATTATGTAGACTCCCTTATAATTAACTGATATAATGCCTCATTGTCATACAGACTGCGCCTGTTGGTGTGAATGTTTTACTGTTGTGAAATTTAAATGAAAGGAGGCGTTGTGTGTCTCAGCTGGATAGTGACAGTCAATATGCTCATGTAGCGCAGTGAGTATTCTTGTTTGGCAAGATAAGTAATATGATATGCATAGACCGGGGGATATCAAATCAAAATATTCCCATCCTGGAGAAGATCTCAACACAGTACCAACACAAAATCTGATAAACTTTCCCCTACTTCATACTCATAAATCTTAGTGTTTCTTCCCTTTTTATATTTTCAAAGTGTCCACAAGAAACAAAACAAAAATGTCAAGTATTTGCTTGTTCCAGCTTGTCAAATGTGAGGATTTGCTGCTTTTCACTGTGTTTCTGTTGCTAAATAATTGAGAATGGGTTTTCGGTTTTGAGATGCCACCATGGGCTCTGGGAACTGGCGATGGGCATGTTTTTTTATTTTACTTTCTTTTTTTCTATATTATTTTATTATTAGAACAACATTGACGTTAAGCAGTGACGACAGTTGAGTAGCAAGAAAAGATGAGTGTACATCCATTGTCCATAGATGTGAAAAAACAAAGATAATTACATTAAAATTATGTACTTGATTATTTATTTCCTCCACGCGTGAACATGTGAGAAATGAAAAACTGTTATTCTGTCTTTAGCTTTAGGTTGATGGATGAGAGAGAAAAAAACAGAGAATAAAAGGAAAAATGTGATGGGCATTTTTCGATATTTTCCGACTTATAATTGACTTAGCAAAAGATGATCAGACTGATCGACAAAGAAAATAATTGTTAATCCAAGCACTATCCTCAACTGTCGCAAAGTGATACAAGCATCGATAGGGAGCCCCACTAGTTTTAAGCTTGTTTGATGTTAATGTTTAAACTTTTGTAAGTGACCTGCTGGTGACACTTAAATGCAACGTTGCCTACTGTAGCTTCAACAATCAAATACTCACCAAGTGATGATATGAGAAGGCATAGAAAGAGCAGACAGTGTGGACATGATTACATTCAAAAATCCTCCTCCTCGCATCAAAACAAACCAAAATTTACCCTGTACCTTTGGATTATAGTCATGATGGCTCAATTGGGCAGAAAACTATCCAATCTGGCAACGGTGGCCGAGGTTGATGAGTACATGTATTGTGGCTGATCAATGCAGCAGTTGCGTGAGCCTCATATGCTGTAATTTCTGTATTTCAGGCTCTGTTTGCTATTCGCCGAGTGCTGCTGGCCCAGCACACGGCATTCCCTGTGTCAGGCGCTGATCTGTATGAAGAACTATTGAGCTCAACAGCCATTCTCTCCACTGGAAATCCCAGGTAAAGACAATTCTGCACACACAGCAGAGCACGCTGCTTTGTCTTTCGGGCACTGGGGGATTTAACGGTGGACTCAGTGCCACAAGAGCTTAAAGGAAGGTTCAAAATCAAATATGTATTCCTAAGGACAGTTCTCCACATATTGAATTAAAAGACATTTCCCCAGTGTTTAGTTTAGAGGCAAAAGTGATTTTGTGGTGATGCTTGTTTAAGCGTAGAATGACTTCTTCTTTAGTGCCACCAGATATTATTTCCAGATATTATAGTCTATGTTTGGTGGTAGTAGTAGCTGTGTTTTGTGTGTTTTTGAAAGCTTAAGGATGATGATGGTTGATGCTAACAAATAACTTTTACACGCTACACCAAAGTGATTTGTGCTTAAACTGCCGCTGTTGGAACAAGGGAGGCATTTAAAAGTCATTTTTGTCAGTTTGCAATTTTTGCTCTTTTTGCAGGCCGCTACCGACTGTCCACAATCACGTCACAGGATAACACGTAAAATCAATAGCATTGTGCATTACCAAAGATGTTTTGTAACCTGATTCCTCTACATCGATCCATTTTATCAAACTAAAATCTTTTCGGTGTTGTTAAAATTGAATTTGCATTGACCTGTGCCGGTAGAATATGCATCTGGAGTACGGTAGCTGTAGTTAAAAAAAAAAACAGCAGAGCAATAGAGTGTTTTAGAAATGGCCTGTGTGCTACATTTTAGCAGCTAGAGCTGACTTCTTCGCTTGTTGTTCCATTAGGCTCGTGAACGCAGGCCAAAGTGGCCTCTGATATATCAGCTGCATTAACTTGGCCTCTAGCTTGACTACTTTCCACTAAAAAAAACAAACACCACTGACAAGTCCTTTTAAAACATTTTCACTGTACATTAGGTAATCAAAATTTAATGACTTGAAAGAAACCCAAAATTCCCACTGCTACCAGCATGGTAGTGTATTACAGCCATACTTACAATTCATCTGCAAACCTGAGACTCAGCATCCAATGAAAGGTTTGCACAGATACGTGCGCTGGCATCGCAAGATTCAGTCATCTGTATGCCGTTATAGCACAAAGCGTAGCAGATAAATATTCCACTTTTAGAAGGAAAATATTCTTTAGCTAGGACACAGACTGCTCTGGACAAATCTGTGAAATGGGCCAGCATGTCATAATTTATAGGATGGTACCTTTTCTACAGTTAAGCTCACTGTTTCGGCATAATTAATGACCACAGGTGTTTTTTTTTCTCTCTCTCCGTGGCTCCTTTTAAGTGGTTTTCATAAATTAGTTAGTGCTTTGGATTAGTGATATGAAAGTGAATCGGCCATGTGAGTAAAGGCAGGTGTGATTTGTGCATCTTGGCTGCGCTCTACTGGTGAAAAGATGAACTGATGAATAATGCTCTTTGCTCTCCATGCTGTCACACTTTGTGCAGTCAGTGTGGTGTGTGGTTTACGCAGAGACAGAGTAATGAAGCATACACTCAGTGGCCAGTTTATTAGGTACCACTAGCTAAAACTAATGCAGTCTGATACAGCAGTCCTGCAATAAATCCTCCCTTCATGAAGGTTATAATGTTCAGTTTTTGTTGAAACTCTTTCAGAGAGATGTTGATTCAACTTCATGGTTAGTTTAGGCTGCAGTTTGTGGTGCTGCTGAATTGTACTGAGTTATACTGAGAGCCGTTTCTAATCTTTATTTAATCAGGCAGTCTCATTGAGATTAAGATCTCTTTTCGAAGAGAGACCTGAGAACAAGAAACATTCACAGAAGACAATCAGCAAGGGACAACAACACAGTAACAAGAAATTAAAGAAGACAGTTACAAGAATCATAATAAAACTTTAAATCTCGAAGGGGAGTGTAAGACTGTAGTTTGAGGGCAGTTTGCAGTTCATTTCATTTAAGAGGTTCATAGTACCTGAAACCAGTTCTGCCAACATTGGTGCGTACATGAGGGATATCTAAGTTTAAGTAGTTACTGGAACGTGTATTGTAGTTACTAGATTTAAATGAGAGAAGAGATTTAGTGTCCTCATTGGTGTAAATGAGGAGAACAAAACATTAGTTGCTAGTTTATTAGTGTTGGTATTACTGAGTGTATAATATGTAAAGGATTCTGTAGAGTAGATGCTCTGAGAGACTGTAATCTGTTGATATACAGTATGATATTTCCTGCTTTGCTTGCTTGCAAATGCTGAGTGTGAAACTAGTTTCTCGGCTGATCGGCTGCATAGACAGAAGAGAAGATCTTGCTGGTCTGTACGTCAGAATCAGTGAACTGGATGCAGAAAACAATATTCATTATAACAGCAGATAACTGTGATCTTACAGCTTTGTCTGAGAGGAGACAGCCTGAATGAAATGATGCAGATATTTGAGTATTTACATTTTCTTCATCATGCTCAGTGAAGACGGCTAAAGGTAGACATTTCCTACCTAAAGCCCAAAGCCCTGAAGACTGTAAACACTGTTAGTCATGTTATTTAAATGTCTGTTGCTCTTTTTAACATTTCCCTTTCTTCATCCAGCTGTTTGATATTGGCACAGTGAATAAGAGTTGTGGGCCCAGAGAGAGATAAAAGAATGTGATGGACTTGTTTCAACCAACTAGTAGAAATGTCAGAAATTCAATCGGAGCTCAAAGAAAACTGTCCTGCTAAAACATAATAAAATAACCAAATGTGTTACACTTAGTTATCTATCTGCTTAAGGGCATTATATCATAATACCATAGTACCTGTTCTTAATGGATTATAGTTTAACTGTATTTTCATTATTTAGCTGTCTCCTTGAATGTTATCAAGAAGCATTTGTCTTTGGCAGCACAAAAACACTCAAAACACCTTAATTGAACTTGGGTTTCGTACACCTCCATCACAGCTCAAATAGTAAAACACAGAAGTAGTATAATCATTAATAACGAATAATAAATGGGACTCATTAATCAGACAATATGTTCAAAGACAAACAACAACAAAAAGTAAACAAACCTTATCAGATTTCCTGCTGCTATGGTGATTTATAGCTTTCATCAGCTTGTGTATCATGTAGCCCACATCATATTTTTGTCAACGCTTGACAGTCTAATGGCACAATAACATTACAATGCGTAGGCTGCTATAGAAACATGTGGGTGTGATCAAGTGATAAAGTTCAGCCTTGTCTTCCGTCATAGCCTTCTCATGAGGAATTCAGCCTTGGAGCTCAGTGTTAGTGGCTCTCAGCAGCCCACAGCCTCACAATGAAGCTGCAACAGACACCAGTATTCCTCCTTGTTAATTCCCACTTTGTGTTCATATTATAATCCTTGTGCTGGTTATGGCCACAGGAAGGAAATATCATAGTTGGGGAGACCTCTGGTTTCTTTAGGCTAACTCAGTTGGCTTTAGCCTGGCTTGTCAGTTAGCTTGTAACTAGCCTCTGCAGTCCGGGGAAACTTTGCTTTGAAGAATGGTCCGGGAGATGATGTGTTAACGTTGCATTAAACAGGTGCTTTATTCACTCGGTACAGCGAACACAACACACGGCCCTTTTTACAACCGCTTTACTTGAACCTGAGCGTATGTGGACACTTTCTGCTGACTGCTGTAGCTTAACAAGTGTCTGCAGCACATACAGGTACTTTTTCTACACACACAGGAGAGACTCACATCCCATAACAAACCTGTCACATGCATACGTCACCCACAAGGCCACCTTCCTTAAAGGGGAAGGCTCGGCTGGTAATGCATGTTATTCAATGCATGAGTTGAAGTGTGAATCAATGAACAGACCTTTAAAAAAATATATATATTCGAATCCCAAAATTGAAAACCTACCCAACAAACGAATATATCCGAATAGTTGAATATTCGGGTCCAGCCCTCGTCCACAGGAATCAAAGCCTGTTTTTTACAAGAGTTCTTAAAGAAAACTAGACTCAACAACACAATCTGAGCCTCTTCATTGCTCCCACTCCAATCATACACTCAGATGAAGACCTTTAGTTCCAAGGACTGCACAGCATTCTGATCTCACTGATGAGTGCAGTTCATGGGAAATTCTGAATCTGTGGCCTCTCAAGGACAATCACTTTCATCCGTCTGAGCCCTTCCAAGAACACAACCTGATGTTTCATCAACAGTGCAACCCTCTCTGCACCATTGTCAAAGAAGGCAAGAGTAATGCAAGTATGTCCATCCCCACCAATTCTCCTCTTCACAATCACGCTGTGGGTGATGAGAACCACTATCAACCAAGCACAGGCTTCCAGTGATGCTTAACCTTCAAGCTGGAGGACCTTGGCTATGTAGATTTAACTGCCTCGCTGTCACATCCGTCATCACACGTGCAGGCAAAGATGATGAGACTCCACAAACTGCACAGATCACTGGCCTGAATGTCCACATGGACGAATCAAAGATGGTTAAAGCATTATGACAACAAACACTTCCTTGATGGTGATCAAAATAAAAGTGCAAGAACAGCACTCTAGGGCTGGTGCCAGTAGAAATACCTGCATATGGGTCAAAAAAATCTAGAATTCTCTAGTGCGTCAGTGTTTTATGTTGTTGTAACATAGAAGAACTTTCCCAAAATAAAATACAGAATTACACAAACTAAATTATCACTTAAATCTGTGTATAAAAGATAGTATAGCAAGAAGAACAGGAGTAAGACTGTGACTGTGTATTCTGTTGCCAATGACAGCAGTTTTGTACTATGTAGTATGGACATATTTGGCTCAGCACTCAAAAAGTATTGAGGTTTGATACCCAGCCCATGTTCAGACCAATACCAATGGACACAAACCAGTACAATAAACATCAAAACAAAACTCAGTTTTTCTCACTGAATAGAATTGAAAAATGTGAGGAGCAGTTTCCAAAACTGTTTTTCCTATTTTAAGTTTTTATGTAACAATATCCTAAATATTCCTAACATTGAAACATGGTAATACTTTAACAATACTATATGTTGTCACCATCCGTTTATGAGAAATAGCGTGTTTTCCGTCAGTTTGGTATGGTGGATGGCTCCAAATACTACTTCACCCATGAGCTCCGGCTCCTTTTGTTGTGGAGAAGAAGCCAGTTGGAGGTTCAAATCAGATTTGTAGCAAATTCAGAATGCAAAATGGTGCGCCATAGTTGATGGATATATCCAAAATTGCGTTATACTGCTGTATGTATTATCAGGTTTGTACAAAATGTAGTCTATACCTCTAACATAACCAAACCCAACCAGAAATCTACCCAAAAAATCATGCAGCAGCTGAAAAGGAGCCAAAAGCTCTGCTTTATGCAGTGATCCACAGCTGCAGTGGTTTGAACAGGCATTATGTTGTTTTTGCTTCTTCTGTATGCCCTTTCATAACATTACATTGTGTTGACGAGGTAACAGGCTACTGCAGCAAGCACTAATTAAGCACCATTAACTGAAAAGCAAAATACAAAAATCAGTTGACTACCTTCAGAGCTCACTATCGACCCTAATGATGGATACAGCAGCTCTCCAAGCAAAGATGTTGAAACATTTATTCCTGTTGTATTTCAAGCTAGTTCATTTCAAGTTGTGGACAGCTGGAAGACTAGACAGGCTGTAAACAGACCTGACACCCATTTTGCGGTTGCTTGGCAGAACTATTGTTCACAAAATGAAATCCGATGGGAAGGATAAGGTTTAAGTAGCACAGGAATGTTATTGGCTGTTGACAGCTGATTGTGAAACTTTCAACCATGGGCTTCTTTTAACCTCATCCACACATCAGTCCAGCCTCTGTTCACTCAGCTCAGTAGGAAATTAATGGACCTCTGGTGATTTATTGCTTAAGTTTCTTGCAGTGTGAACACGAAAAAACAGCGGATACACTGCTGTAGAAGAGGTCACGTATAAACGTCCTGGGGTGTGTAAAGGTGGAGCTCAGGGAAGATTTACCTAGGCAGCAAGAAAGAACCCATGACAAGACTGACAAGGTTGGAAATCTTAAGAACAGACCCTGCTTCACTCAGTATATCCCCGTGGATAAAGATAGTTAAAGTGTCCATCTCAGAATGTTCCTGCAGTAGTTCGAGGCTATTGTTCTAAAGGAAGAGTTGCAGATGTTGTATCTCGTTCAGCTGGCAGAACAGTCCCTCGTAAATGTCCTCAGCGTATAATACTGGAAGAAATAGATAAAGTAATAAAGCCACCTGACTGCTGAAGCTACAAGCTAGAAAAGTCAACACTGCAGATGAACCCATACAAGCTGGTGTTAGCCAACCCTCTTAAGGCCAAGCCATATGATGATTAGCTGGCCACAGTTCAATATAGATAACCTGCTACCTCCAGGTATGGCAGAACACTTCCCACTTTGCAGGGTGTGCGTAAAAAAGCGATTAATAGATTTTTGTTGTTGATAAACAAGTCTAGCACAATCTTCCAACTGCTAATAAATAACAAAAAAGGGGTAAATTACCACGATGTACATTGTGTTACTTTCTGCATCTGGATGTGTGAGAAAAAGACCTTTATAAGCCACATTATAAAACACAGAGTAATTAAAGGATTGGCTGTTAAGACCCACAGCTGAGCTGAGAACAGCTGGAGCCAACAAATTCCTCTAACACGGAGCCACATTGAATTTCATTTGATTTGATTGTCAATGGTAGCTTGCCATTATCATTATACTAGTTAGCGGACAAAACTTAACAAAACTTCTGCCACAAAAATCGCTCAAAGTATCTGTTGGTTTAGTTTACCGCAGCACAGCCACCTCATTAAAACTGCAGACAGGTGGTAAAATTGTCCTTTCACTTTATATTGTTCACTTGATTACAACAGTAAATGCATATAAAACAAGCATATACTGTACATTTAACAGTGTATTGTATTTCACTTTATTCTTTGTTGGCAGTTTATTTAAATTGGAACTGTAGATCTTCAGTAGACACAGCCATTAGACTTATATCTAATAAACAATCCCACCTTCACACACACACACAGCTTAATGAAAAGCCAACTATTTTTGATAGATGTATTGTGATAGCTAAAAAGCAACTGAAATTAGGAATTGGCCAAACATCTTAAGAATAGTCTGGAACCTAATGCAAGCTCATTTGTATTATGTTTACCCAACTGCAGTTTTTGTTGGCTCTACGGATGTACTTGGACTTAATAGTTTATTACATCGGATGGCAGTTGTGAGTAATGAATTGTACCTTGTTTCTTGCAGCTTAGATAAACTGCTGGATTCAGGCTTGTATACTGGAGAGATAACAGAGCTGTCAGGAGGCCCAGGAAGTGGCAAATCTCAGGTGAACATTTGCTAACTTCCCTCTCCATCACTGATAATTTCAGCCTCATAAATTCCCTCTTTTCAGAATTCCTTCCTCTCCTATAGAATAAGAAATTGTACTCTGGCTGAAATAATACTTTTCAGAGTTACCGTTTAGCTAATATAAATTATCCGTGCCCTCTTTAAGTATTCGCCGCACGCTTCTCATGTCTTCCAGGTGTGTTTCGGTGTCGCAGTGCACATTTCTTACCAACTGAAACAGAGTGTAATTTTTATCGATACGACAGGAGGGCTGACTGCCAGCCGCTTGCTTCAAATGCTACAAGCTGAGACAAGTAACACAGAAGAGCAGGTGAGTTGAAGGGAATTGATTTTAACCAAATATTACATGATGTGTAATATAAAACAATGTGAAACAAGAAACTGTCGTCTTACAGATGGAAGCTCTTCAGAGGATCCGTATCTTTCGTTTGTTTGACGTCTTCTCTTTACTCGATTGCCTGTACAGTCTTCGCAGTGGTGGCCTTCAGGTTTGTTTGCAGTTATGTTTTTATTTCTTTTACTTAAAATATGCCGACAATCCTGCCGTACCTGGGGAACCTTTGAGAAAGACGGATAACATTTTCAGCAATCTAATTTTGTCACATTTTGTATCAGGCGTCTGTTGGCGGTGGCTCTGTCAAGGCAGTGATCGTGGACTCGGTGTCAGCTGTTATCTCTCCTCTACTGGGAGGCAAACAAAATGAAGGTGATATCTCTTTCTGCTAGTCCATCATAGTCCATCATACCTGAGGCTGTGTTTACACCCGAGCCTGTAAACTCCAAATGTCTGTCAGGAATCTGTGAAATACAGGGTCCCCACACATTTTGGAAGCATGATATCTAAGTTAGCTCCAATCATAAGAAAGTGTGAAAACAGAAACTTTTACCGTCACGTTAAACCATCAAGAGTTAAAGGTCATATTTGATATTAGATATAAATATAGCTGTTTTCATCAACCTTGGAGCTGCTTCAGCTCTTGACAATCAGAATGATTAAAGTTCTTAGTCTAAGTGAACTTTATTCAGCTTTATTGCTAACAGTTGGTTAATAGAAAGCTCAAACTGTAATATAATTAAACAGTCAGTACAACAGGGTTCAGAGGGATATAAAATAATGAGCGCCTGTGAAAAGTCATTACAAAAGGCTAAAAACAATGTAGTTAAAACTTTAACTGAAAATATTAAGTGTACAAAAAGAACTAATTAATGAAGCATTTTGTTAAAAACTATAGACACTTTAAACAAACACTATTGGTCTATGTAGACTGACCAACCTCAGCTGGAGCTTTGAGAAGTTTGTTACAAGATAGATACGGTTCATTTCCCTCAGGTTGTTTATTTTTCACCACGCCTGAGCAGGTCTGGTTAAATACAAAACCCACTAAAAACAAATGAAACAAAGCATAATCAAGATAACATTGTAACAAAAGCACTGTAGGCTAAGACCAAGAGAATTAGCTCAGTTCAGTAGATCATTTTGTAGTGAGTGAGTGTTGAGATAAAGTAGTTGCATCAGAAAATGTTCTTAAAAGAAGCGCTCCGTGCGTTACTCTGTCATTCAGTCTCATATTGCTTCCTATACGAACCTTAGGAGAGGAGTCAAAACTCTTGTTCTCCACCAGCAGGTTACATCTTCAAAGATCATTTCCGTGATCTCAGATGTCTACTGTCTGCCTGGAATGATAAAATATTTGCCCGGGGTGAAACCAACATTTAATTCCAACATTTCCACATGCTGAGTCACTGAACTAGTTATGGCAGGCTGGTGCAGTGGCCGGCACAGTCTGTGGAAACATTGGATCTAAATGTTGGTTTCACCCTGGGCAAACATTTTATCATTCCGAGCAGACAGTGGACATCTGAGATTACAAAAATACCTTGAAGATGCAACCTGCTGCTGGACAACAGGTAAAAATTTCCATTTTGATTTTTCCCATAAGGCTTGAGGAGGGAACACTATGTGGCTCATAAAGTAATGTTTGGATTGCTGAGGTCACAGATGGCGCTAGCTGCTGAACATGCTAACAAGAGCACAGCTGTGTACCAAATCCAGGCTACATACTGAAATCAAAGAGCATGTAGTGTGTTCACACTGGAAAAGTGTACCCAAAACAGTCAGTATGCACACTGAAAAAACCTTGATCTTTGAGTGTGCTGTTGATGCACACTAGTCTCCCACAACTCACTTTACAAAGGTAATGGAAGAGCTGCTCACAGCTAGAAAAAACTAAAACTGTCATCAAATTTTGATTCAAATGTTGCCAAATCCTGATGAAGTATGTGACGTCACCTTTTTCCACTTCAAAACCAGTGAGAAGAGTAAGGACAAAACCACAAATACAGAAATCTCATGTGAAATAACACAAACTGTTCTAACTTTGGCAGAAAATGTTGTTCATGTAGGACCCCGTCGCTCATAGTAAAAAAGCTGATTGAGAAAATAGTTTTTTAGGGCCTTTAAGGGATCACAGTTTAGTAGTTGTTACAGTTCATCCCGTGGGGACCATGAATGTCTGTATCAAATGTCATGGGAGTCAGTCTAATATTTTCTGACCGGACCAAGTCGTGGACTCACCAACATCGCCATCCATCGCGTGGCTACAAACACAACGATAATATCTTTTAGCCCGAGTTACTACTCTTGAGTTGCTTAGAAAGTACCATTGAAAGACACTGAGACTATTCTGTACACGGACAAACCTCTACAACTTCCTGTGCCTCCAGGCATGTCCTTGATGATACAAGTGGCAGGAGTTCTTAAGACGATGGCAAAGGACTTCAATGTTGCTGCTTTGGTAAGGATGACACAGTCCTTGACGTGTGCTACTCTGAATGCAGGATGCGTTTCCAGTGTCAATCTAAGCTCTCCACAAACCCTTTCACGCTTCCTTTTGTTATTGCTTCGAGACCTGAAATGAAAACTCAACTTTTTTCTTTTTTTTTACACCTTCATTTGGGTAAGAAAACAAGATCAAAACAAAAGGTTACTGATTTCTCACAATTCAAGGTGTAAAACAAAAGCCTATTTGTTAGGTCAGGTGTATAACTGGAGGTTGTAATTATGTAAAATATGTAATTAATCACATTAAAAAGCATGCACCAAGATAATTTGCCTTCACCTCAAATCATCAAGGTATTTGAAGATAAAGATAATTTGATGGTTCCATTTGATTAAAAGCGAGACAGTCTGGCTCACTTCTCTTCTAAAGCTCGTACCGTCTCTGGCAAGCTATTCTAAACCATAAAACAGAATGAAGAAACGGTGCGATAGTCCTCCGAGAGAGGGAGAAAAAAAACGAAAGACTAAACATGATGATGTCTGGACCGGCAGGTTACAAACCATGTTACGAGAAGTGGCAACGGGGAGGTGCAGCCGGGCCTCGGTGTGTCGTGGAGTCACATCCCCCGAACCAGGATCCTGCTAGAGCAACTGGAGAAGGCCACGGCCGTCAGCCGCTCCGGTCTGCGCTCTGCAACACTGATCAAGTCTTCTAGACAGGTACTACATGCGGCATTGACTTGCACATCATCTAGCCCAGTATTGATTCTGTCAAAGGGGTTCCGTTGAGAGGCAAATGTCAGAACGTCTTGTTAAAATGGAGACTTTGAAGTTGTGTTTGCTCTTTTACAGGTCTTTTAACAGGTCAGGTTTGATAAATGGATAAATGGGCACTTTATTTCCATTTAAAAGCAGCTTCCAGCAGGAGAAAAGTGCACCAGTCTTATCATTCTAATTCACAAAGACAGGCTGTGACAGACAACAGTCTCAGTCTGCTGATTTAGATTGAGGACGCTCGGCTGTTTACCCAAAACCAATTCTAGTGTCATGAAGTTGATATTTCCAGTCGTCTCTCGCTGCTATTTAGAGCACATGACATGTGCCTATTGCAGACTAGAAAGCATAAAAAAAGTCTCTTAGTATTTTCTCCAGTGCCTTACTACCGTCACCTGTACCTTTTTGTACTTTGTGTATTGAAATCATGAAAAGTGTAAACCCACTGCATTCAGAGGCTACTGCTGTCTTCCCATACCAGTGGTTTTGCGATAAAAATAGTTTTACTACAAACCACATTCACTTTACACCAAAGCTATGTGTTTTAAACATTTTAATACGTTTTCTGTTATTCCAGGCATCCATTGGTTTCCATTCATTTTCATATAGTTTGAAAATTCAGTATTAGTCTCTTTAAACACGCTTGAGTTGTGTAAACCATCACAGTGAAGCTGGCATTATTTTTTGTCAGTTACAGTATCACGTGGTAATGCAGTGCAGACTTGAACTGTATTACCACATAACAATAATGTAGCTTTGACAGAAATACCTCCAAATTGACTTTCATACCACAGAAATGAATGGAAACCAGCGGCTGCCTGGAACTGCGGCAAAAGATACATCCGACAAAATAAAAGTGTACACTAGGCTTGTGCCGAATGGTGATCCGATTGTATATCGACGATTGAAGGGATGATCGACGACTGGTTTTTCCTACAACGATATTAAGGCGATATATCTAACTTACTGTCAGAGCGAAGATGTTATAAAAATAATCTGTAGAATCTGCACCCTGCTGTGCATTTAGAGATGTTTCTGGTGGAGCAGCATGCTCGCTGAGCCCCGTTAATCAGCACGAGTGACGAGTGAATTTTAAATCTTTCATTACAAACCAGTTTGCCGTCTCTTTTCCATGGATCTGACACCCTGCATCTCCGTTCTCCATATGCCTGCTCACCAACACTTTGCTCTGCGTTCCATAAGAGTAGTTAACGTTATGGATCTGATTTGGATTGTGATATTAAAGATAATAATGTTGGACATGATGCTGTGATATCGTCGGCCCAAGCACAGACACAGACTTTTGTTTGAACAGAGGAGACATCACTATTAAATAGATTTTTTAATGTTTGAATATTTTAAATAAAACGTTCACACGCTTTTATAAATGCTTATTCACGTAACTTTAGATAATCACAGATGAGCTGTGTAATATCCTTAGGCTCACCTTTGGCATCTGGGTAAAACCCAGAATGTCTCCAAATACAAGATGTCGCCTTTTTCATTGTTCGTGCTGGCATCTCATTGGCGTGCTGCTCGAGTAACCACAATTGGACGATATGAAAATCCAAAGGATCGCCCAACCCTACTGTACACTGTGTGTTTGAAGAATCATTGGCTAAAATATAATGTATACATGATTTGTCGTTGATTCCTCGGCTAAAGGAATATTTCCCTCTACACGTTCATTGCTGTTATGTAGCCTATTATGTGATTCATGGATCATAATCATTTTTCCATTCCATCATTTAGGCAATGTGCAATGATTTCTTTAAATGTAGCATCTAAAATATAACTACTGTACTATTTATACAACTGCAGTGCTGTGGTCTTAAAAATGTATAGTACATGTCATTTAAGTAGTCATGGTACCAGCATGTCTGTGAATTGTTTTGGAGAGACGATGATGACCTATGATTTCTGAAAGGCAAACCTGCAGTAGAACAGACAGTCCAAGCTTCTGCGTCGCAAATACATCACTGGACTTTTAGTGGGTATCAATGGCAACAGGACAAAATTGGTATTATAATGAAAACAGTTCAACAGTCTTTGTTACTTTTTCCTTCTCCCATAAATAGCTGCCCGCAAAGGCATTAATTATACATTTTCTGTTTTGGAGTTATAAAAGAGGTCCGTCAGATGAAACAAAGACGCGCTTTGACAAAGCACATTCAGAATGAACATAGCCAAAATTAATGTTTTATATTGCAGCCTAGATTTTTTTTCTATTTTTTTTTAATTTTAATCAACACTGTCATCTGCTCTACTTCTTAGCCTTGTCACATCAAAGAAGAGTTTGACTTGCAGTGGTGGAGTCACTCTAAAGAAGGATCCTCAGGAAAGAGAAAACTGGATGAGACTGATTCCTGATGAGAGCAAACCATAATCCTCTGCCTAAATGTCTGATCAAAGGTACATTCATGTTTCTGGACCAAATTTGCAAGAAAGTGTGCGTCTTTGAAGTTTCTGATTTCTTTCTTTCCTCTGCTACTACACAGCTCTATGCTAATGTTTAAATGATTGCTAAACTTTATTCCAGTCAAAAAGACTGTTTCTACAATCATTAGCTCCTTTGTTTGTTACTTTTATTAGAATAATGTAAAATAATTTCAAAGTTTATAGGTCATGAGACTGGCAGTATACTCCTTTGAGATGCTCTTTCAGTCCTCCCCACGTCATTATCCTTTGTGTGCGAGACTATAGACTCCTGTGGCTGTTATGTCAGCGTTAAGATTTTGGCGGGAGATTTGTTTTTACCATTTGAGAAGAGGAGGGAAGGAGGCCAGAAAATGCCTCCTCGTGAATATTTCAGGCCTTTTCAGGGGAAGCACGGCAGGTTCATGTGGATTTTGCCTCCTCAGAGCTTCAATACTTTCAAACATTTAATTAAACCACCTCATAGCCTTAAGTATCCCGGGGATAAAAAGGCAAATCTGAATTATCCTTGAAAGCCATTCACATGCAGGAGACTGCAGCAAAAGCCTTTCAGCATCTCATCGGATTGTACAGAGAGTCTCATGATTTAGACTCAAAGTGAAATGTATTTAGTTGAGGAGGAGGAAAGCCTTCCTAAAACTACTAATGCTTCTCGTATGATCTTGGTAAATTCTGGGATAGCGTGTCAGTAGTTTGGGAGGGCAGTGGTTATGACTTGAGAGATCCGTTTCCATCATATCTGTAATACCGCCGCTTTTTCTGCAAGTAGCTGAAGCGCAAATTGGTGCAACACTCCATGTGCAATTTGTAGAAAAGAAATAGCATTATAATGATGTTACAGAGACATTTTTATTATCTTTATCAGTGTTTTGTTTATTCCTAATGGCATACAAATTTGGTTGCACTCAGTTCATCAGCTGGAGTTTAATACCTCACAAAATGTTTCACTCCGGTAGTAAAAATAATGCATGATGCTGATAAAACCCCTCATCTTAGTTCTGCTGCATATTCATTTTCACGTCTGTACTGTGATTTATGTTACATGATTTCTTTGTAAAATGCATTTCACTTTAACTACATTTCTTATTGGAATTTTCTTACAAAAACTACATCTACAGTACACACACCCATTTGCTCAAACAGACCTCGTTTCATTAAAAATGTCATCAGTAAATTGGCCACATCCATCCCCAGTATTCACAATCTTCCAATTGCCCGAAACTGACAAAAACAAAACCCCCAACACTAAATGTATTTATCCTCTGCTGGTTTGCAAGTGTCCAAAACAAAAAAAGGCTTGAAAAGAATAAATAAAGAGTAAAATGTGTAATGGAACCCATGGACACAGTGTCAGGTGTCACAGTCATCTCCCCAAACTATAAAGATCAACTACGCTCATATGGTTTAACAGATTTAGAGTGAAGTTATGCTGATGTGCAGTAGTTCATGGACAGATTAACGCAGTGTATAAAATGTGTGGTTTTTCCATTTTCTTTTTTTTTTTTAATTGTTAACAGGGAGGTACAACACGCCGCTTGCGGATACATTCCCAGATCCAGCTGGGTGAGACTTTCTGGGCCTGGCTGTCCTCCTCAGGTTCAGCCAGCGTATGTGTGGCAGAGGCTGCGTCATAGTCCGGTACGAGGTCTCCGTCGTACGCCACGAAGTACCGCCTCAGTTTGTCGTAGTCCTGCACTGAGACGGGCAGGAAAAGCTTCACCCCGCTGAAGATGTCCAGCAGCGTCTACAGGACGCATACAAATGGTTAGCAGAGGAAACACCCTCCAGTGTGTTACGTCCCTACAAACAAAGTGCTGCTCAACCTGCTGGCATTCACCTATTACAAGAGGAAATCATGTTTACTCATTTGATTGAATTCTGCAGTTACCACTGCATGATGAGAAATGATTAAATACGAAATTGGTTACACCACTCGCTGTAGGGCAGCAACTAATTATGATATTAACATTTTCATCATTTTATTAAAAATACTCGTCTTGTGTTACCAGAACAACAATCAAAAAGTATTCAAATTGGAATATGAAACTGTGTTTGGTGCAACTTGGGTTTTATTTTGGTAGCTCTGACCATCGGGTTTGATCTGGATTCAGTTGTACTGGCCAAAGTAATGTGGCGTCACGACTAAAAACAGGTCCAATGGGGCAAGAAACACAAGCTTCAAAAGATGAGGTGGGTTATAAACAAACCTCCAGGAAAGTCAAACTTATTTGGAAAAAACCCCCAAAGGCTTAAGAGTAAAATTATTACCCCAAAAAGTCTGTTTAAATACCTTTCACAGTTTATAGATCAACTTATCATAATCCAGTTAAACTGTCCTCTTGTTTACAACACATCTGATCATCAGACTACTCTTGTTTTTAGCGATGTCACCGTACCCCCAGATCTCAGCAATTACGAGTGAGTACAATGTTATCATAAGTGATAGAACCGATGGCGAGCGCTGCAGAAATAAGACCCCAGTAGTAAGACGCCGTAAGAGGTTATTTTGAATTAAACCCCACAAACGGCAGAATTTGAATATTTTACCCATCTCTCCTCAGCACAGTTTTATAAAGCACTGTGGTTTCATTTGCCAGTCTGAGTTTGAACATGTGGGAGCTGGGTCCCGACTAGTCTTTATGCTGCAAACAGTTTCAGTGCAGTTGTTTGCTCCCAGTTAAATGAAGAGAAACCTGTTGTTGACCAACCTTGTCATTCCTTGGCTCCAGCCATTGAGCGGTCGCCTTTGTTTTGCTTTGTCCATTGCTGTGAACACTTTCACTCTTCTTCGCCTGGTAGGAAACAGACAGGCAAGCTCATCACCAGATGTTTCATGTGAACATGGCGTGTGCTGTGCAGTGAATACAGTACCTTCTTGGCACTGGGTGTCTCTGATCCAGGAGTACGAGGCTGGGATTTCACCACCTTCGGTTTGGGTGCGCTGCTGCTGTCTGTGAAGTGAGCGCGTGTTATTGATGAAATATCAAATAAAGAAGCATTTGCAGCGCTCGGTGACATCACGCTGGGGTCATTTATTTTTGCCTGCCAATTAAATACCATACATTTCACATTCCCGTGACCCTGTGTCCTGACTGAAATCTGATCTTTGCCTGAAACTGGCTTTTAAAAAGACATTTAACATGTAGCCAGTGAATGCATCCGCACGACTAAAGCAATGTGCTTATGCCAGAGCTTTATGGCTTTATGACTAATTCATGAATATACAGAAACAGAAAAAAGGAGAGTGGTCTGTAGGAAAATGACAGACAGAATTGGAGTTTCTGGTAAGTTCACTCCTAGCTGTAGCTATGTCTGTACTGTACTACATTGGCTGTTTGGGGCGAATAGACATGGACAAACACTCAAGCGATCAAATTCAGTCTGAATTAGAGCTGAATTGAATGATTAGTCAATTAATTGATCAACAGAAAATTAATCAGCAACAATTTTGATGACTGCTTAATGGTTTGAGTTAACTTTCAAGCAAAAATGCCAAACGTTTGCTGGTTCCAGCTTCTCAAATGTGAGGATTTGCTGCTTTTCTACGTCTATATGATAGGAAAGTGAATATCAAGCAGTTTGAAAATGTCATCTTAGACTATGGGAAATTGTGAGGGACACTCATTATTCTCTGTTTGTACAGGTAAAACAATTAATCAAGAAAATAATTGTCACTTGCAGCCCAAACAGCCTTATTACAAACGTGTGTTGTAGCTTTAAATACGTCGAAAACAATCAAACTGTTGCAACAATAAAGGTATGAAAATAGTGAAAATATGGTGCCAGAAAGTTCTCGTCCCCCGCTCCCTGTTGGTGGTTTGTGTACTTACTGGTCTTCTTGGGTGGAGCACTTCGATGGGACGAGGACGACGGGGAGTTCCCCCCGCTGTCCCCTCCTGATGAGCCCTTGTCATCGCTGGATGTAGACGGTCCAGCTGTCACTTTAAAGTCACAGTTCTCCTTTGATATGCGGTAGAGCTCCTGAGCAGAGTGATGAAATGACAACATGGGCTTCAAGCCAAGAGATGTAATGTTTTGTGTCTCCAGAGATTGAAGACCTGCGTTGCATTCAAAGGCGTGTTTTACAGCCTCCGTCAATATTTCAACTCATTTGTCAGTGTTTGCAGGATAACTCCGACGGCAAATTTGGTCCTCAACATTTAAATAATACTCAACTTGTGCCGTCCCATGGGTGCTTTGTTCAACAGTGAGCTTAATTACTTCACTCCTCCCATCACCTACATCCTATTACCTCCCCTTTCTCACCCACCTTACATCATATATTCTGATGGAAAATACAAGTAATTAGCAACAAACAATCCCAGGACATACGCTTTGGGTATTCAGTATTAAATGAGTAACTGATTTCTAAGGCATCTTTTGTGATTGCTATATCATTAAAACCTAATTGTTATTTCCCATGGTGCTTTCACTTAACTGCATTTAAGAAAATGTTTTCTACAAGTCATGTTCTTAAACGAGCCGTATCTAATCAAAGAAGGGTGTAGGAAGCTTGATTTTCTCCACACTTCTGCTGTAACATTTCACACAACTCGTTCTCCCTGCACTCAGGAAGAACAATACATTATTCATATCAGACTGGCATCTGTACTTCAAATCAAAATGGTGATATCTCACTTTAAGCTGGTGCAAGTTGGTGGCGCTCTTCCAGTCCTTGTCATCGCGGATGCGCGTCATGCGCGGAAAGCGGATAGAGATGCCATCCGCGGTGTGCATCTCTGATTTGGAAAACTCTGCGCCTGTGATCTCCCAGACAGGTGCTTGCTGCAGCAGAGGAAACACAAACAGCAGCAGCAGGTGAAACATAAATGACAAGGCAAATATATGACTGCTTCTCCTTAAAATGAAAAAAGCAATTCTGCCTTCTGTTCAAATGGGGGGGGGAAAAGCCATGATTATTACGGTTTAAGGAAATAAGTTTGTGGATTTCATTACTAAGTTCTATTTTCAGACTTTAAAGCCACAAAGGGTCATTTCAGTCTCTGAACTTAAAGTGTTTTCATGCAAGACTATTTCCAGTAAATATGCAGGTTGAAAACACGTCCCAGCTCTGCAGCGTGGGTGGCCGTCATCTCGTTTGAGAGTAATTTCTCCGCAGAAGACATATGCAAGAGATGCTTTTAACTCATCACTTCATTGTAAGGTCTGCAGTACCCAGATATATGACTCGGCTGTGCGTGAACAGGCCCACGGGGAAATACAAATGTGCTGAATCGTGAAATCTCACCTCAGGATCGCGAATAATGAAATCTGGATAATAGTTCTTGATGATTTTCAACCAGCCTGGGATTTTGCCCGGCTCCTACACAAAGACGAACGCAGACAAAAGATTAATTTTTCGATTTTATTACATCAGCTCAACATTCCAGGCAGGCCTCTAAGTGGATCCTCTCTGACCTTGCTGATTTTGATCACATCCAGCTCTTTCTGGAGCCTGGCCAAGGTGGCGTCATCGTAGCCTCCAGAGCACTTGGTGACTGTGCACCATTTCTTGGAGTCTGGGTCATAACAGCCCATTAGAAAACTGGACATGATGCCCCCTGGTGGGTAGAAGAACACACATGGCATTAGGAGGGAAATTTAGTAAAGTGCTGCCTGTGCAGACTCTGCAGACCCATTCAATAGTCCCTCCACAGGCTTTGAATATACACGGATACACTATCATTTCACTTAACTTCCCAAAACTAGCCTCTTCAAATCCACTTGTAAGGTCTTTTTTTCCCCCCCAGCAGTTGTTCTCTACTTCCCACGTTTGTCCCACAGTATGTTATGAGAAGTGTTTCATCTGATTTCTTGTTTCTGCTCTATTAGCTTGTCTTCACACTGCATGAGCTGTCTTCATTAGCCATGCTTTTGAGATTTGTACCTTTGTTTTTGCATTTGTTATGCTTCCATTGTGTTATATGCTTATTACCCAGCCTCCTCAGTGGCTCCCGTATCTCGTCTGCTTGTACGCTTTATCCAATGGCATCCTCTCCTCATGCACATGTTTTAAATCTGCATATTTTCACATGAAATGCTACTGTACTGGATTCTGTATTCTGGGCCTTTGTATTACATAATGTAATTACGTAATTATTACTGTTAATTTTACCATCTTGTTGAGTAAAGTTCATACAGAATCTTTACATATTTGAGGTCATATAAAATATACACTGAACAAAAATATAAATGCAACACTTTTGTTTTCGCTCCCATTTTTCATGAGTTGAAATAAAAAATCTAAGACTTT